>VZTJ01003040.1:567365-629320 GCA_013397795.1 Orthonyx spaldingii
GGCAGGGGAGGGGTGGGCACGGGGCCGCAGCCAGCCTGATGGGTCTGTTGGCCGTGGGAATCCCTTCTTGGGAGGAGGATGGAGACTTCAATAGAGGGATCTGCAGGTGTTTGTGCGTGCTTGAAAGGCTGGAGACAAAATTCTTTAACGCGGGTGGTATTTATATATTTTATGTGCTGTAACTGATACAAAACTGATTTGTGTACTTCCACACATATAATACAGTATGTGCAATGGATATGAAGCAATCTTACTATGTTTTGAAACACAGTATTTAAGACCTGAAGTCTTCCTGCCACCTCCCGTGCTCTCGGTACTCGGTTGCGTTATCCCCTGCGCTGCCGTGGTCCCAACCGGACTAGTCGCCCGCTGTGGCAGCAGTAGGGGAGCCTGAGCTGGCTTTCGCGGAGGCAAAGCTACTAAAGTAGGCGAAAGCAAACTGCCCAGCTCTATTTCAGAAACGAAGGTGACAGCCAGATGGGTTCTTTAAGTACTGATGAACAGAAATGTTAAAAAAAATCCTGATTTCTTAAAGAAATATGGCATATGCAGAATTGCATCCTGTATGTATTTGCATGTGAGTATAAGCGAGTAAATTTGCTGCTGTTTGCTTGCTGTTGCTTTATTAGTTCTTCACCCCATAAATTTTGGGCTGATTTCAAACAAATGTAACGGGTAAATTTTGAGATATTAATTCTCAAAGAATGAATGTTCCTCTAAGTTTTGTGAACACAGCTGGGCAGGGGAGAAGGTGCTTATGTGCAAAAAGGAAAAATATGCAGCATATATTTCAACCATTAATATTGAAATGTCAGCATTGGGCAGAGGGGTTGTGGGACTGCTGGGAACCGAATGTCCAGGAAATGGAAAAATCCTACTTTTAGTCAAAATGTATATTCCCGTAGGATTCAGCAGTGTCCAATAAGGAGCTAATCTCACTTGAAGCCTGTCATGGTACACATGCATATTTATCTTCTCTCTGGATTCCCTGATGCTCTGTTTAAGACAAGCCTGAAGCTTTGGTATAATTCGGTTAAAAAATCTTGACAGTCATGAGATGCAATTCCCTAGGAAATGAGGCTTCATATATGTCATTGCCTACAAAACTGTTGGTCTTATCTGTACTTCCCTTAGCTTTTCTGTGTAGCCAATATGCTTAGGCGTGCCTTTTTCTGGCTGGTATCATGAACAGGTAATTTCTCTAATACAGAGATGAAAAGCAGCTCCTTGAGGCTGCAGACAGTTAATGAGTGCATGAAGAAAATGATTTATAGTGTGGGCTGACTTACGTCTTATGTAGTTTGCTGAGACTAACTCTCAGCTGGGCTATCTCCTTTGCTTCTCCCGCATAAACTACGAGGCAGATCTCAAGTAGGAATTTTCTTGTGGAAGCAGCTCCTGGTAAGGATGCAGAGACTATCACTTCATATTGCTGCTGCCTTAGTGTTAGCATTGTTTTCTCAGACCGCTTCTTTGGAAGATGAGGCTCATTGATCTACCCCTTTACCATGCCAGCCATAATGCAGTGGTTTTTTAAGACTCTTTTTGGTAGTCATCTTTACCAAGTTGAAAACTTGAGTTTGCATAATTTGAATTCTTTTGGAATTTTGTCTTTGACAGCGTTGACAACAACATCAGCTTTTAGCTGAATATATTGTTTCACGAACCCAGGCTGAATGAAGTGGGACCAGGCATATCACTTCCAGCTGTTCACTCTTTCTGTTTGTTGCCTGGCTGATACCGTGCTGGTGGCAGGCATAGCTGCATTGCATGTGAAGCAGGTAGTCCGTGCAGCTTGCAGGCTGCCACTGTGCAGCTCAGAACCTGTGCTGATCTATATTACTATTTTGATCTGAACACTGGATTGCCTTTATGCATGACTCAGCTTCCTGTCACGGTAGCTGCCACCTCTCTGAAAGCTGAAATGGACAGATGCCTCAGAATGGTAATCTCTTCTGCTGCCCGGCTTCAATCTGTTTGTGTTTGGGGATCAATGTCCTCAGCTTTAACACCTCTGATTATAAAATGCTGAGAATGAAGTACAGTGAGGCTGAAATGGAGAGGATAAAGAAATGACTACAGAGAAAGTAATTTATTGCTTTACCTGAGACTTTATCAGTATGAAAGCAGTCTGGGTGAACTCGGTTGTGAGATTAGTTGGTAGCTTTTCTTAAGTTAAAAATAACTGTTCTGTTAATTCAACAAATTAAAACAATATCAAAAAGTGTTATGTAAACCAAAACAAAAACCATGACTAGGGTTTTTTGTGTTCATTACAAGCATGCATCAAAATTACCATTTCATATTGAATAACGTGTTTTTTAAATTGTTAATTTAGAAGTGATATGTTAGAATCAGTGTCTGTATTTAAGTCCCACACTAGTTATGTGGCAGCTGCCTGGGCAGAGGTTCTCATCCTGTGGAAGATGGCAGAGCATTGCTTGAAGGCATGATGCCCAAACTTTCACCCTGACATAAAGTCTTGGGCAGATCTACAGTGTCTGTCATTAAAGTTAATGCAGGAAGTATCCTTCTGTCAAACAGAAGTGAAACCAGATCTATAATTCTGCAAGTGACTTCATATAAACATGGCTTGATCCTGAAAAACAATAAATCTGCATAGTACCAGGGAATCTTTGCACATATGCATTTAGTATATATTTTTTCCCTTTCAACATAATGTTTCTTCGTTATCATTCTGTCCTTATTTGCTCCAAGTTGAGATACATTTAAATGAAGCTACAGAATATATTTCTTGGTAAAACACGAGTAAAGCCCATTATTCCTGATGGCCTGATTCCTGCTGTAATTCAGAGTAGTGCTTTATTTCTTGAGTAGTCCCACAGGAAATGGTAAGATACTGAAGGTAGGAAGAACAGTTCAGTAGTCTTGATACACACCCATTGTGGTCAGTAAAAAATGCACCAAGTCGTTTGGCGTAAACCCAGCATGATAAGGGTTTGCAAATTAAAACCAGCATTCTGAGACCTGTCATTCTGAGTCAAATTGTCTAAAAATGAGCATTACAAATCAGTTCTAATATGTTGAAGAGCTTGGGAAGTAACCTGATTTATATGCTGTAGGTAGTATTGTGATGCAAACTTAACTATGAGAAACTGCAAGCTAAATTTAAGTTCTTGTTCATATGTGTTTTCATACTTCCATATATATATTCCATATACTTCAATGTATTTGTAGTTCAATTTCAGTCTCACTGCTGTCAGTGGAGACAGGCTCAGTACTTCTGTTGAAGGCATACCTGTGGCTGGCACTTTTGGAAAACCTATAACAAATATGTGACAGGGTCATTATACTTGAGGGGTTTTATTTATGTCTTTCAAGTAAAATGTTTTGCCATGCACTAAAATACAGGCACTGTGGTATATACCTAAAATACCTATAAATTCTCCTCAGGTGTGTAGAGCCTGGTTCTGCCGAGGGCTGTGTGTTCAGCCTTGCTATTGTCTTTATTCCAAACCAGTAACTGTTTGCAGGAGTTGAGAAGGCAAAGTTTTAAGATCAGGTCAAAAATGAAGGTTTAAGGGTCAGCAAACTCATCTCGCCTTTTGTGTAGAAATTAAAAGACTCCTGTGTAGAGTTGCATCATCTGATGAAATACTAACTCAAAGCTGGGTGTTACTTTGCTGCTCCCTAGCAAGCTGGCCCAGTTTTATGAGCAGGCGAAGAAGGCAGTTGCCTAGAGCGACAGACAAAAGGAAGCAATAAAATCACATTCTAAGCAAGAAAGAGACCCTGTGACTCTGTGCCTGTTTCTGCTGGTTTAATGAGGACTCAGTGCATTCCCCAGGCACCATTCACCTCAAGGTGCTGATGTGCTGAGACTGAGCAAGCTCCTTACTACAGGAGCCATGGCCATGGTTGTTTGAACGTCCCATCTATTTGTGCTTGTCTCTACTTCAACTTGCTGCTGCTGAAATTGAGTGGAGAAACTTTATATGCTCCTTCTCTGCTCCTTTCACTTGACAGTGCTGTATTACTTTTGCCAAAATGGTTGGATTGGCAGGAGAACAGGGACAGATGTGCTGAGACTGGAGAGCTCACAAAATTCATGCTTCACTAAAAAAACCCCTGTTATTATTAGCCTTGCAAATTAGGAGTGACAGGCTGCTGAGACTTACTGAGTTTATATTTATGTCAAGAAACTGATTGCAAGAAATAAGACATGTCTTAGTAAATCTTACATGGGTACTGGATTGCTATAAGGACCTTTTACAGCCATCTCAGGGCTCGGTTGACACTCCTTGATGTAGGCTTCCATTTTCGACCCATTTTGGAGTGCTAAAAATGTTTCCTACCTTCACTCCACTGCTTGTGCTCTGACACCTCTAGACTTTTGGGATGGATCTCTTCCATGCTGTGAATAGGCTGCTGTATCAGGCTTTGCTAATAGATAGACTCAGTGAAGACTTCAGTATCACTGACAACATGGTTAACAAGTTGTAACAGAGAACCTGTCTGGAACAACAGTCATTTTGCCCTGCTGCTTTTTAGAGGAGCTGCTTGGAGCACCAGAGTTTTGTGAGCTGACTGCAGGGAATGAGGTGACACTGTATTGGTTTGCTTTAGGTTCACAGTTGGTTTGTTGGATCATACAAAGGCATGCACTGAAGGCACTGGTAGGTCAGCCTTCACCACACATCAAGGTCAGTAGCAGAAAGAAAGGAAATGTATATGGATTACAAAAAAAGAGAATCTAGTCTCATTAGAAGTAATAAGAATTTGGAAAACCTGCCACATTTCATTAGTCTTTGCAACTTTAGTCAATCACTGGGTCATCAAAAGGAGATTTATGGGAGGCAGATTATCCCACACTGGCCCACTAGAATGTTGTTACACTTTGTAACACCTACATTACTATGTCCAAAAGAGGATGCTAAACTTGGGTCTCACAAAACAAGGACAAGTTGGAGTTTCTGTATTTTTAATCCAGGAATACATTTTTCTAGTGGGTGAGTCTGTAATAAAATTCTGCAGACTTCTCCATGTTCTTTGCACAATTTCGTAAAGATTTTTTTTTCATTTTCTGTTTTGCTATCTTGCTTTTGAATATACAGCAATGGAATATGTGTTAGGTTTTCAAATCACTTCACTTTCACAAATGCTAAGGAGAGGACTTCAGCCTAGAATATGATTTCCAAATACAGAGAGATAAGAACAATCCTGGCTTTCAGGAGCTGTCAAGCAATGTGGTTATGCACCTGTACAATATACAGATTATTTCCTATTTCAAGGAAAAGAGAGAGGTTAATACCTGATTGGGTTTGTATCTTTGTAAGCACAGCTGTACTTCACTTCCACCTCCAGGTTCCAGTTATTTTATTCTAAATCCTGCACCACTGGGAATCTGCCTTGACCCCTGGAATGACAGTGGACTGGAAATTGAAGAGGTTTGCACCCTGGGTTTTTTTGTTTGTTTGTTTAGGTTTTTTGGTGTGGGTGGTTTTTGTTTGGTTGTTTTCTTTTTCTCCCTTAGAAATTTTTTGTTTTCTTTGAAACTGAGCAAGGCAAACATAGCCTTTTCTCTAATGTTGTAAGTGGCTACACCACATCTATAATTTTATCTCATCTTACACTTGATTAAAAGGTTCTTCTGGCCTAAAATAATGTGATTAATTTTTTGTGTGTGTATTAGTTTCTACTGGAAGATTAAAAGAAGCCCTTTTAATTCATGCAGACTTAGAGTTCTGTCGCACATATGTGTAGAAGTACACTCCCCAAGCATAGGTGCATACACACATGTACACCCTGAAAAGATATGAAAGGACATATGGATAACTAAATTCACAGGGAGTATGTAATAATAAGATCTCCATGTTAGTCATTGAAATTTTCCCATATGCCTTTAAATTTTACCCTCTTGCCTATAAGCATTTTAGCAACCTATAATTAACTGACCCAGTACTCTATTTTACAATGCCTTTTCATAACTCAGTGCAGAAAAGAGGTGTCTTCATTTAATGAACAGTTTTCAACTCTTTGTCAGGGTGTGTTTGGAGGCACGCTTGCGGGTCACCATGAAGACCCTGTTAGCAGTTTTTTTACTTGTGAAGTCTCCCATATAATTTCCTAAACTAGTAAGTATGTAAGCACATCCAAAAGCTAAATAATGCCCAAGCCAGAGAAAGTTTCATGTTTCTTGTTGAACCAAACTTGTTCAACTAAAGCACAGGAAAACTAACACCTAAAGTATCAATTAATTTTGGATGCCCTCTCTGAGGTAGCAAGGACTGCATTTTTTTAGAGTAACTGGTATTAGATACTGAGTACAAGACATGATTTTTGTCAGCTTTAGTTGTAGCTGAGAGTGTTCATTGTTTTTGTATATCAATCTTAGGTCTTCCAAGTCAGGTCCCCGGAAAATGAAGAAACTAGAGTTAATGACCATCTCTGAAAATTTAAATTACTTAATTAGCATCATAGGAAATCTGGGGTGGGAGCCAGGACGAAATGTCATTCCCTCCCCCTCTGCAATGTTCACTTTCTTAGCTGTGAAAGTAGTTCTTTCCTGTAATTCCTTGCCTCATTCCTAACCTCGGCTAAAAATAAATTGGCAATCTGCTTTATTTTATGATCCTGCATCATCCCTAAAGGTAGTTACAAAAAAATAGGCAAACTAGGCTCCCAAGTGCTTTTAATTTACTCATTAAGCCATACTTTCCCTACTTAGCCCACTCTTGGAGTCTTCTCACACGCTTGGTCTGCTTCCCTAGGGACTTTATCCTGCTCTGCTCTCCATTGTTTTATCCCATTCTGCTTGTCTTAACCAGTTCCTTCATACATTTCCCAGATTCCTGTCCAATGTGTCTGTTTTCATTGCCCAACACCTCTTTTTCCCCTCTTCTAGCTACAGGTCCTAATCTCCCATTTCACTCTTTCATGCAATCTGAGTGTCTGTCTGCTGTTCGTCCCCCTCCCTCCCCTACCTTGTCCTCATCTTTTTGGCCAACCACTCACTTTTAGTCCATCTGGCCCTGTGCTTTCTAGGGTTCATGACTTCACTTAGCTGTTTTGAGCTTCTCTTCCCCCCAGTTCCCCATTTTACTTCATTCCTCCCTTTCCCCAAGGGTAGTGGGGTGGCACCTGCTCCTCCCTGACAGACGCTTTTTCTAGGACAGTGAAAAGGAGCTTTAGTCTTCTAGAATATATGCTGGTAGTGGTGACAAGCATGGTTACATCCCATATGATGAGAACATTTGAGATAGACCTAAAGGCTTCTGGGTCTAGAAGTTGCTTATGGCAGCAAAGAAGATACACGTTGCACTCTCTCTGAGGAAATGCAATCCAAATACAGACCAGAAAGTAAAGGAAGAGGAGGGACAGAAGGCTGATATATTTCTCTGTGAGTCTGTCCAAGTTTCTGTGTCACTGCTTTTGTATAGATTGTTGTGGCAAAGAATCTTGGAATCATATCTGAAACAGAAATTAGGGAGAGGCTGAGCCTAGGGAGTATGTACATGTCTGCAGCTCAGTTAAGAGAGGCCCATCTGCTGTGCAGGGTTTCATGAGTGATTTTGTCTTCTAACTGAACTATGCCTACTGCACAAGTGACGAGTGAATTTTAGATGCATAACTCAAAATATTCGTGTTGCAAGGTTGCTGGTGAATAAAAATCTGATTTTATATTTGTGTCTGTGTGTATATATTTGTTTGTGCACGTTACATAGAAAATAAAATCACTGCTCTCTGATGTGTTTGAGCTAATAGAAAATGAAGCCATTTACACTCCATTGTTAATGTGATTTTATGGGATTTATTGACATGGCAAGTTTATTTGAGACATATGAAGACCTGGGGGAGTAGGATTATAATAACAACATTAATTTGTCTTCTTAGTGCTAAGAACAAAATAAAGAAAAAAAAGAGAAAACTTGCTAAGCTTTGTTTAACCTGCAGGGGTTCTGTAAAAGCAGCTGTCATTTAAAGTCTTATTTAGTATATGCCATCATTTTTCATCTAGATCCTGAATTGATACTGCAGCTCTGCTGGAGGAAAAGGAAGCTTTCACCTTTCCAAGTCCAGAACAATGTACTTAATCTTGGAGACAAGCTCCAAGAACAAAAGGGAGTGTCTTTGCTTGAATCTGATTATTCTGGCACAGAAGTAGTGGCAGTGGACTTCTGTGTCTAGTCTACTGTTGCTAATAGTGATTTCTGTATCTTGATGGAGCACAGAGTACCTTATTACCAAATGCCTTCACAGACATGTTTTGCAATCATTGCCATGACACAGTTGTACAGTGCTGTGCTCTGAAGTGTTGTGAAGGCCCTTGGGCAGCCTCAACGTACAAACATTTGCTGAAGAATCATGAAGAGAACTATCATCATCCAAGGGTGAATTTTAATTCAAAATAATCTTTATCCACAAATAAAGTCTGTCATTTGGTTCATTGCTTCAGTAAAATGATTTTTAATTTTTTTTTTTTTTAAAAGAAGCAAGAAGAATTTAGATCTATTCTTGGCAGTTATCATATTTACTGAGCTATTTAAATAATTCAGTAACTCTCATGAGTTATGCATTGCTTATTGTAGGGAATTACATCAGTCTGTTCTTTCATCAATGTAGGTGTGTATAAACCAGCAGATGCAAAAATAGAATTATAGAATCATTAAGGTTGAAGGAGAACTTTAAGGTCATCAAGTCCAACTGTCCACCCAGCACTGCCCCTGTAACCCCTAAACCACGTCACTAGTTTAAGATCATTTCTTGTAGTCCTCTCACTGTAGACACAGTAGAAGAGAGCAGCCTCCACCTCAGTACAACCCCCTTTCAGGAACTTGAAGAGTGCAATTAGGTCCATGCGGAGCCTCCGCCACACTAAACAAACCCAGCTCCCTCAGCTGTTCCTCATAAGACAAAACATATCCTATGAGGAACAGCAAAAATGTTTTAGGGTTCCCAGCTCTACAGTCATTGAAGGTTGCTGTCAGGGTGAGATCATGTATCAAGCCCTCTTCTGCATTGCTTTTCTTGGGAAGAAAATCTGCCTGTTTGGGCTGGACAGGAGCAGCAGCAGGCACCAGGCAGAGACAAGTTCCTAGACACTCACTGGCTGCTTAACTCTAGGCACCAGCCTCTGACTCAATCTTTGCCAAGTTCTCTGCAAGCAGGTAAGTGTGCTGAACATGCCATTTGATATTTCCTATCAGTTGAGCTGCCTGATGAGTACAATCACTCCTTTTTTAGTTTTCCTGTGTAAGAGAGTTGGCAGATGCTCTTCCAAGAGCCATGGTTTTCTCTTGTTTGTCTGGATGCCAACTGAAACCAGTTGGACAGCTTTAAATCTTTTATAAAAACAACTATGTAAAAGCTTTGCTTTAAGATGTCCAACTACCCACAAAAAAATCTAAATATAATAAATTCCCTCTTCAGAATTAGAGCTTGTTCTCCCAGTAGGAGTGTGAACTTGCTTTATTGGCTTTTTTGTAGCCGCCTTCTATTGACAGAAGTGAGGCCTGAAGATGTGAAGGGACAGTTCAGGCACGTTTGGGGAACTTAGCCCCACATTCTTGAATCTCAGTTGAGGTGGCTGTTTTTACTCCTTTTCTGTTAGGAAAAAAAAAAGTAATCAAAGCAATTGAAAGCATTTTATCATTCCCCCCAAAGTTCATTTGTTCATGAAAGCACATAAAAATGTGAAAGATGAGGAGAAGTGTCTTCCTTTGAGGACATGAGTACCCACACCTGGTGATTTCAGTAGGAGACAGAGCACAGCTAGAACTGGGATGAAGCACAAAGAATTAAACAGGTTTAAAATAAACTAAATCTGAGTCAGGAAGATGATTCCCTCCAGACCAGGCAGGGCATTGAGTGTATATACCCCACAAATTCTCATGCCTACAGTAATTTTATGTCTTTGTAGTGCTATATGCACTACAAAGTATGCAGGCTTCAGTTTGTTACTGGGTGTTGAAAAATGTGTTATGGTGTATTATAATATGCAGCTAAGCAAAATGGATTTATTTGAGGTTTCTTTTGCCCCAAATATATGTTATGTATTCTCTTCAACTTACTGATGGAATCGTCTACTAAATGAGGTATGGTCAAGGTGTCAGGCTTTAACTCCCGGCCAGTCAACATTTGTGGTGGCTAAACAAGTTAATTAGGACTAACTCATCTGAGAAATTTAAGGATATAATTCCAGGTGATCATGATGCATGTTGCTGCTGCTGAATCCTTAGTTCCATAATTGCTAATTTAGGTCATTCAACCTTATGGTTTCCGAGAGCCTCCTTCCTCAGAAAATAATTCTTTCCAAGGATATGCAGAAACTAGGGAGCCAAAGCTGCAGCTGATGACTGAATAGGTTTAGCAGTAAGTTTATATGCATCATTTCCTCATTAGTAAGCTGTGAGGGAGCTGAGATACAAGCTGTAGTATCTCCTCACCTCACAGAAATGAAGGAAGCATTAGAAATCATGAGAAGAACATAAGAACAAGACCCTCCAGGTTCCACTGGATGTCCATTACAAATGTCAGTAGTTGTGATCCTTATAATGAAAGAACTTAATTTTAAAAAATGAAATAATCTAATTTACCAAAATCAGGATTTTGCCAGGACAATGGACATAAATCTACAAGTCTTGAGAGGACTGCTTTTGGTACTGTCATAACACAACTGCATAAGAAGTCATTTAACTCTTCACCTGGAAAATAGCATTTTGATCCACATTCTGTGGTAAATTCAACTTGTGGGATTGAATCACTGAGAGCAGATAGATGTTACAAGTTACCATGGCACCTCCTTGGTGATTTCCACTTCATGGTTCCCTTGAGCAGCAGTATCTTTTGAATTTTTCACAACACTGCTTCCTTGAATAGTGTGTTTGTGTTATGTTCCTTTTTCAATTTTTATTTTCAGGTATAACACTGAAACTGAGTTTTTAAGATTGAATGTTTTTCTTTGAAGACAGAAACATGAGGTGTGAAACATTAGCATCTCAGAGCAGGGGCTGGGGCTATTGGCGTTGCTGGGTCTGTCCACCCCTGCAGCACTGCTTGGCAAGTAATGTGGTTGTGGTTTGGCAGTATTTTGGGAAGCCAGCAGCACAGAAGTTTCTTGACATAGGCGTGACCTGTATTTAGGAATGAATTACAGTTTCATTTTTCATATTAAAGGTGTCACAGAGGTTGCTTGCTGCTTTCCGAAGGAGATGGACAGCTGAGCTATTCAGAAGATAAAAGCACACTGCTGAATAATCTGTTGAGCAAATAACTGTCTGTGCCTTCAGAGTGCAGCAATAACATGATTGTTCACAGAAAACAGCACTGAAAATGTCTGACAATAGTAAAGTCTCACAACCTTTAATGTTTTAAATTTATTACTCACAAAATTATGTATCACAGTGAAATGTATAAAGCTGTTTACTTTTGTACTCTCAAGGGCTTTTGGGACATTTTGAAACAGTATAGACATAGATGGCACCTTACAGCTGTTACATTTCAGAGTCTTGCTGTGTTTGCAGGACACATTAAGATGGTCAATGATAACATCTTTATCTTCGTTGTAAAACTTTAATTTTATATGTATTCCAGGTGAATGGGATTAGATTTAGTTAACTGTAGTTTCCATAAGTGAATAAATTTGCTATCATACCTATTCTATAATTTATATCTTAATGGATACTTACATTAATATTTTTGGCCCCATCTGCCCTATCTACCCTTGCAAATAAACATCTATGTTAGAGTTAACAAATAAGTAGATGCTGAAGAACAGAATTACCTTTTCTTCTGTGGTGCAGATTGATTTTGAAACCCAGAAGTGATAGCAGTGGAAGGACAGGCACCCCTAAGTTACAGGGAAATGCATCCATATTCAGTTTGGGTTAAACTGCACTTTTGAGATGTATCTCCCAGCTGTCCTCAGTTTCTGGGTGTTGGCTGGCGTCAAGCAGTAGTACTGTAGTGCATGAACCAGATTCTTTTCAGGTGATACTAAACTGAAAGACTAAAAGCTGTGGCATTTAACCCATGCCAGACTGGAGATAATCTGAAGGAAAATGAACTTAAAATGTGTGCTGTTTGTGTCAAAACCTCTGTATCTACAGAGTGGTCCACACTACTTGCTAATGCAGACCTAGCTAAAACTTAGAACAAAGGAGAATCTTTTTCTTTTGATAATTTCCAGAAAACAGGAAACAGAAAATGTCCCTCATCCCTCTAGAAAGACAGACCTTATGATATTTTTTTTTTCTGGCAGAAAAGAAATAGCATTACTGTGTATTATTACTGATTAATTAAAATCATCCCATTTGAATTCCTATGAAATTGAATGATCAGAAATATGGATGGAAGAAAATAGATTAATCTAATGTTCCAGTTTCTCTGTACTGCTACATAATCAGTTTTTGATGGGAAAGGTGGCCAATGTATTGTCTCCTTTATAGTAAGCACCTTTGACTTTTAAAATTTCTTTTAGTATCAAATTTTCCACTGTCCTTAAAAAATAAAATAATTTGTAATTAAACTCAAGTAAAGTCAGCTCAGCCACATACATTGCCTGCTTACAGCTGTGGTAAATATACTATGTGAGGGGGACCACATGATCCACCAGCAAATATACACACTTGTACACACAGAAAGTTGATCCACACTGACTAGCATTCCAGTAATTGCTAATATATTTAAAGCGATGAGTGTCTGATGTATATCAGGTAATTTCTTATAAGATATTAATGTAAATATTGTGGAAAATATTTAATAACATGTAATAACCTATATATTAATATGATACTATGTGATGACAATAATTATATAATAGAAATATGTGAATATGTTGTAGTGAATAAAGTTAATGTTTAGCCTTATACATGGCAACTGTTTTTCTTTGGAAAGTTTTTCACAAAACTTTCAGTCTGGCATTCTATAACATGGTGTCCATAACGGAATAAAATGCAGAGAAAGCCTGCAAATTTGCAACATAGTATATATATTTAATTTCTAATGAAACAAGGAAGAGCAGGTTCCTTAGATCCAGATCAACTGACTTTACATTGGCTTCAAAGTGTTTTGGCATATAGATTCAGCTCTCTTCGGGCCTCACATCTGCCTTTCCAGCTGGGACTGACTTCTATCTGTCAGAACGTGCTGCAACTCAAGGAAGATTTTCATTATGTACATTCAAGTGGCCATTTCTTCAACGGATATGTTATTTTCTCTGAAATCCTATTTTCTTAGACCCTGCAGGAAAGCACTGGAGTGAGACATACAATGAATTATTTATTGGAGTGACTGGGTCAGGTATGTGGCAATAGTGTATTTGAAAACAGTGCAAAACAGTGTGCAGTGAATTGCAGCAGTTTGATGTGACTTTTTGCTTATAGTGGCTTTTCAGTCTCTAAGAACCAAAATTGAGAGTATATATTGAAGTGGATGTTGGAGTGTTTTCCTGTTTTCTGACATGGCATGAGCTTTATGTGTTCTTAAAGCTCAAGGCTTGGGGAACGCTCTTGTTCTGTCTGCAGAAGCATTCAACTCTGCCTGTGGCTTCCAGAGTAGTGCACAACTGAGGAAGGGGAAGAACTGCTAGGAAAACAAGATGTGGGAAATCCAAGAATTCAGGGAAAGAGCGTCTGGACCTGGAATGTTCTTGTGGACTCCTCAGTGAGAAGGCCGCTTGGGAGGACATGCGGAAGAGGATTCTGTCTGTGGTCTACCAGGGAAGGATAGCACAGGAGGTGTTATGATCCAATTATTGCGATTATTAGAGATCCCTCTGCCTGAATTAAGGTGCAAACAAGACTGTATACCAAAGTCAATAGAAAAGATTTTATTTAACAGTAAATATGAGGTAGAGAGAGATAGAAAGAAGTAGGGAAAATAGAGAGTAGGGAAGAGAAAGAGTGACAGAAAGACAGTCACAGGAGAAAGATAGTCACCACTTCTATAGATGCAGTAGTGTCCCACTGGTTCTTCTCTTCTGGTCTTCTCAGTGGTAAGGGTTCCACAAAACACAGTTCAATGAGCTAGGATATGTTCAGGTACCCCTGGGAATGCCCAAGCACCTCCCCTAGGGGGAGGTTTATACTGTCTTTTGCAACACTGGATGAGTTGCAACATGTGTGGTTCATGCACAGTCCTCTGGTAGAAGGCCTCAGAAATTAATCTGGGGGATGTTTCAGGGGTCTTTGATGGTTTATGAACACTTCTGAGACATGACAGATGCCTCTCATGTGAACGTCCCATGTGAATGTGATCTTCCCTTGGGGTGGTGGAGAGTTTTACAACCAAGCTAGTTTGTGTAAGAGAGGACAATCAGCATGATACAAAACTACCATCTGCAGGGTCTGCTTCTTATCTGGCCCAAAACTCAACTTGTAGTCTCTGGTGGTAGATGTTCACTCCCTCTGTCTTAGGCAGACAGGAGGTTTTGCCATCACACCCTCAAAAACTCTCCTGCTCCCTCTTGGTTTGTGGGGAAGAGTGTGGAAACCTGGACTTAGCAAATAAGTCTGTGGGCTATAGCCTCCCCCAGCCTTGTTTATGTCTTTTTACACCTAAGGTAATTGGACAACAGTACCACCTTTATCTTATCTCAAGTTCTCGTCAGGTGCCTTAACTCCCAGTCCAGTTTCCCAAAATCGAGGAGGCATACTGGGGAAGGGTGGGCTTTGGTGGTGCAGATGAGCAGTTGATTCTTTGCACACTTTGCTACAGTGGACAAAGTCCTCTGGTGATCTTAGAAGTGTTTAAGAATTATGATTTTTAAGTCTATTACAGGAGGCCAAAGAGCACACGCTATTGAGAGGGTTCTTGGAAAATAGTGAAGGAGGTCAGGTTGTCCATGGGAAGAGACAGCTTTCCATTATTTAATAGGCTAAGCCTTCAAATTGGATCAGTTAATTTGCTCATTTGTCTAGAATGTTAAATATTCCTTGGAAAAAAAAAAAACGGAACAAAAAATAAACGCGTTTGAAGACACTGTAAATCCAGGTAGCACACAGATGTCATTTATTTTTCATGAGAAACAAAGGTTCTATTTTTGTTCTTAAGTAATCTTTTCACTTTCTTTCTTTTAAAGCACAATGACAGTTAATGATTAATAGACATAGTCCACAGTGCTGCCAGCAGGAAGCCAGCATAAGTGTGGAGGAAGCCTAAATAATTGAATGGAAAAGGTGACAGAGGCAGCCATTAGTTCTTCTGGATAAGAAATTCTTCATTGCCTGGCTATTCGCCCAAATGAAAGGGAAAATCTACCATTTGAACAGCATAATCTGTAGACTTCATGATGCACTTCTCTTAGGGACAAAAGAAGCAACAGGGCTCAGTCTTTTTGAATTAATAGAAATTGGTGCAAAATCCCCTCATTTTTAATTGTGTCATAACACATTATTGGGCTTGCAACATAACCAGCTTGTCAGAAGTAACTGGGCAGCATTCCAGAAACAAACACGCTACAGCAGAATGAATGATATCACACTGGACACTTGCTTTCACAGAGTGACTCCCCTCCTAGACATCCTGGTGGTCCCAGGGGACCCTGTGTACTTGAAAAGAAGGCTGGTAATTTTTGGGACCGAGCAAAACAGAGTGGCAAATGTTGAGCAGAAAACTAGCTTCAGTAGTTTCATCAAACTGGGTGACAAAAACCAACATTATCAAAAATAAACAAAAATAAAATAAAATAATTAAAGGAAAAAAAGAGCAAGCTTTTGTTTGTTTGCTGAATTGTGCATTCTGGAACTCTGTGCCATGGACTTAAGTGGAGAATATTATTTCATGTTCTTATGGGGAGAATGAGGATCCTTTCCAGCATTTTTGGAACAAACTGTGGATTACTGTCTCATCTGACACTTTGCATAATTTAGTTTCCTTTATTTTCTAGTCATAATTTAACAAGTGTCATATCACAGGCTGTCCTATCTTCTATAGAAAAAGTTTTCTAGAGGAACCGTTAAATAGGCTTATTTAAGTTGTGATGTAAAATGAGAAGGTGGAAGCTGAAGTTACATCCAGCTCTAGATAGCATCACATCTTGGAGACAGCTATCCAGGCCAGTGAGGAGATTGCAGCAGTAGCAGTGGTGCCCTGTGCCATGAAAGGGAGGTGTGTTGCTGTCTTTCCCTTTGGTGTGACAGCTGAGCTTTCTGTCAGCTGTGGTGTTCTGGGAAAAAGCTGTGGTAGCATGTATGAAGAGAACCATTCAGCAAAGTAAATTTGAGGTCCTTGACTGTGATAGGTTTTCTTGGCGAGTTTGTGTCTGCTACTATCCTCCCTCTTGGTGAGGTCTGGATGCTTCTACTCAGCCCTGGTGAGTCCTCACCTGGAATGCTATATCCAGTTCTGGGCTCCTCACTACAAGAGGAACATGGACCTCCTGGGCTGAGTCTAGGAGATAGTGAAGGGCTATGAAGATGATTCAGGAACAGGAACATCTTTCTTGTGAGGAAAGGCTGAGGCAGCTGGTTGTGTTTAGCCTTGAGAAGAGATGACTGAGATGGGACCTCATCAATGTGTGCAGGTATCTGAAGGGAGGGTGTCAAGAGGATGGAGCCAGGCTCAGAGGTGCCAAGCAATAGGACAAGAGGCAATGGGCAGAAACTGATGCACAGGAAGTTCCACCTGAATATAAGGAAGATCTTCTTTAAAGTTCAGGTGACTGAGCACTGGCACAGGTTGCCCAGAGATGTTGTGGAGTCTCCTTTCTCTGGAGACATTAAAAATCCATCTGCATGCAATCCAAGTAATGTCCTCTAGGATGACCCTATTTGAGCAGGGAGGTTGGACCAGATGACTTTCAGTGGCCTCTTCCAACCTGACCCATTCTATGATTCTGTGATTATGTGAACTGGAATTAATTTTTAACACCTTTTCATGCAGGAGCTCCTGAAAAATTTAAAAAAATATCTGTAAAAATACAAAGAGACCTGCCAAGCATAAGCTTGCAATTAATATTCTGGTGAAGAGGATATTTTCATTGCATAACTTTTTTCTGTACAGACATTTAGGTATTTACATATGTTCACTAAGTGCTCATCAAATGGAAAGGCTGTGATTTTGTATAACATTAATGGCTCTTCACAACCAAAGCTGTATGTCTTCTTGAACTATTCCAGAAAAGTGCTGCAACAACATAAAGGAGGGTAGTAGAGGTTACTGCCCTTTTAAAGGAGTTTTAAATGAAGGAGGATCACAAATGGATGTTTGATTCTGGTCACAGAGGAGTCACACTCATTGACAATAGCAGGAACAAAGGCTGAAGAGAGAAACTGGAGTTAAAGGACCTTGTTTGAGAGCGTAAGATAGTTCCAATTCCTTGGATGTCAATGAAAAGGTAAGACACAGATAGAAAGAGAAAGTAGAAGTAAAGTAGCAAGCAAAGTCAGGCTAGAGAACGTTATGGAGGAGGAAAGAGGCTGTGACAGGAGAAAGTTTGTTGAATGCACAGGAGTAGGAAGAGCTCCACAGTCCAGGCTCAGAAATATTTAGTTTATTTACAGACTACCCTTATGTTATGTCATGAATGAAAGTCAGTGATGTATTCTGTTGCTTATTTAAATGTGAAAGATCTATAATAATATTTCCTGGAGGTATTTTGCCTTCAGAAACTCAGGATGTAGCAGCCACCTTCCCACAGTGACAGCCAGTGTAGGAAACTGCAGAGAGGCCATGTCCTGATCCCACCGCTATTTCCCATCTGGTAAGGTTGAGATAATTTTCCTTTCCCTGCTTGAAAATGTTGCAGTAAAAGGCAGTTGCAGGAAGATACCAGAGCAGTTCCCAAGCGAAGAGTCTCAGAGAGGGATTAAAGAAGGTTGTGAGGTAAAAAAAGCACTTTGAAGGATGAACGACAGAGGGGAGCCTGAGGACCTAACCTGAGAATATCCAGGTATTAAAGAGGGAGCACATCTTGTTGAAGAGTGAATTGAAGACTTTTGTTGGACTGAGTTTTCTGAAGCAGAACTCATGTGTTTACTGTGACCTTCTAGAGGAGGTGGAATGTAACTATTTCTTTTGAACAACATTTTTTTAATGCACATAGTTTGTGTATTTAAAGTATTACAGCAGTTGTACTGCTATTCCTAACAGAGCTAAATTACAGAATAGAGGCTTCATTTTTTATTCTTCATATAACACATAGTAAGTCTGCAGGGATTCTGAGTGAGACTAGGGAAAAAGTAAAAATCATAAGTGATCTGTTTTGATTGCTATTTCTGTTGTGTTTCTTTCCTAATCCTGAGGGGTTTTTTTTTACAATTTTGATATATTTGAATTTGATACATTATTTCTAAATATAGAAAAGATAAAAACTGCAAGCACTATCTGTAAGACTGCTTACACATTTTACTTTTTTAGGACAGTTTTCGTTAAAACCCCACTGTATTTACTAAAAACTCAGAAGCTGATTTATTGTTTCCTGGGCATTCTGCAGTTCTCCTTAATGGGTGTTTTCCTGAGCTCCTGTGACTTCTGTAGGTCTCTTCTCATTTTGAACAGGAGATATTGATGTATCAACCAGCTTGCTTAAGCTGATGAGAAAGTCTGTGTTAGAGGTAGGTACTACCAGATTTCAAATCCCAAACTAGTATTTTAAATACACATTTTAAACAGGTCACTGCTCAGATGGATCAACATAGTAATTTCAACTTTACTTCCTCACGTGAATCTGATTAAAGTAATATTTTCAGTGCATTAATATACTTAACTCATTCTATTCTCTTGTGCTTTTTTTGAGGTAAGAAAGGTACTGCAGGTACCTTCTACTTTCATTTTTTCAGTTGGCTTGCAAAGAATTTAATCAGATTTTATTCACTGAAGAGTATCTCCATCTAAAGAGTTCTCTTACTGACAGAAAGGTCAATGAAATAATAAGGGAACCATCAATGTTTCCATTCCACATCCATGCTGTAAAGTTTAAAGATGCTCTTATTCTAACTGGTAGCAAGAACTTCCTCAACATTTCTCAGAAGCAAAGGAGAGTCTTTTTCTCTGTTTAGTGGGAAACATCTGTCTTTCAAGCTCTCAGCTCTAGAATCAGATAAGTAGGCAGAATTGTAGGCTTTTTCAAGATCCCCTGCTCATGTACAGATGTACAGGCATGTACAGATTAATACGTTGTTAGTAAGCAAGGTCACTGATGAAGGCTGGCTCCTTACCCTTGCTAAGTATATGATGATGGAAATTTTTTTTTCAGATAAGAACTGGACTGGAACAATTTTGTTTTCAAAAGTTGCCAAGTAAATAGTTTTTAAACATTTGGAATTTTTCAAAATTAAAAATGCTTGCTACACTTTGGAGATATTCTTTGAACCTCTCACCGTTGTATAATGCATGTTGGCTGGTAATGGTCTTGTCTAATTCATGTTGTTCAGGCGCTGAATTCACTGAGGAGTGGTCTAACATGCCAGGGTTTGTGTTGGATAGAGGTAGGAGTTTTAGATTCCCAGCTCCACTGCAGAGCCGGAGTCGTGCGTTATTTATCAAAAGACCCACCCTGAAAATATGAACCTTGAAAGAGCTGTGCTCCTGTCTTTGGGAAGGTTCTGGGAGCAGGCACACCATTGAGGGATTTTGATTCCACTATGGGCTCCATGACCTAGAACACTCAGGCCTAGAACTCTCAAGCATTTGGCAAAAGATTGTCAAGTCCAAGACATAAAAATTTGTGTTCCACACATTGACATTTTCTGACAAGCATTCATCAGAACATTTCCACTGAATTTAATTCCTGAGTAACAGAAGCCATAAAATTTCACCAAGCAGTTCTCAACAATAGAATGTATTTGGGTCAAACTACAGCATGCATCTCCAGTGCTAAATTAATATCCTCTCTGCTATTGTTAGTCCAGGCAGCTCATAGCTAGTCAAAGCACAAGATAAGCTGATATTAAAAATTACTGAGCAGTGGCTAAGATGACCAGAGAAGTGTTGGTATATCATGTAATTATCTTGATACATAAGGAGGCTCTGTTATTACTTATTCAACTTATATATTTTATATAGAGAAAGCCACTGTACTATGACTTTGTGCTCATTTACATGCCTTTGTCTAGTCAGAACTAAATGCAAATTTTATGAGAAAAGTAACCTTGAAATGTCCAGCAAAAAGGATTCAGATGGTTCAGATATTCAGAATAGAGCTTATGAACAAGGATGATTCTCTATTGATTTAATTATAAATGGTGTGGACAATAGTTTAAACATGTTTCCTTGAAGAACCTAAAATCAGATTTTAAAAATATGCTTATAGTAGATAACTGTAGGTTTTCTTAGGGTTTAAACTTAAGGTCCATATTGTATTATCACCGCCATATGGATTATCTTTGACTCACCCACCTAGACACCACAAACTGTTGGTGACAACGTCTGGCTCTCCTGCTCTGATTCCATGCTAGATTATTTTAAAATAGAGATAGCAACATTTCAGACTTATCGTCCATAGATGTGACTCTGCTGTGGGAGCACAGTCTGACAATCGTACAGCTACTTTACTGCATTGCTGGAGGGATAAGATTTTTAACACCTGTTCAGATATGAACGATACATTTACTTCTCATATCTCTACACTGAAAACTCATTTTGCTCTGAAGATAAAAGTAGTTCTTTCTGTCAAATCACCAAACACCCCCATTTCCACCTAGGAACCTGCTGACCTCTCAGGAGCAACCCATTCCTCCCAAACTCAAATCATTTGGTTCCAGATGGAACAGATCCATACATTGGAACAAAACTTTGAAGAAAGTGATTAGACTAAAACTACATGCATACCCTGGTTGCCACATTTTCAAGTTGCCCCTAATATGTCAATCTGTTTAGAACAGATACTTACAGGGTAGTCGTAGCTCTCCTGTGGGAGGAAAAAAGTATTCAAGCTTTTTACAAGAAGAACGTCAGCCTTATTAAGAGATTACAGAACAGGATGGAAAAGGTTTATTTGGTACCCAAGCAGCAAGTCACAAATATGAAGGAGGCCAAATGCCAGGTGAAAAACAACCTGGCTTGATCTCAACTTAATTTTTATACTCCATGTCATATATTTCATTGTGTGCTTGGATGACTCCAAATTTAGTGTGTGGTAACACTGCATGCTCTGGTAGGTACATATGGATGTGGAACTGGGATATAGGTAATGCACAGAGACCAGCAGTGGGGAAGGGCATATAACCCCTACGCTAAGGAAAATGTTTCTTGAACATATACTGGAGTATGTTCTGTGTGTAGCAGGCCAGACCAAGTCAACCATAAATAATATGAAAATGCCTGCTAGGGAGATATTCAGTCTTTAGAAGTAATTCATACATAGAAGTCCAGAAAACAGAATTTAAGAGACTACAAGAATGTTTAATTCTCCTGGGAATGTCTTTGCTGTTATAAAATCAAATTCTTCACCTTGACACTCTAGTTTCTTTCATGATTTTTCTACTCTAAATGAAATTTTGGCTGAGGATTTTGTTTAGAAGTCAGAAAGCTCTGCAGAAGATAGGAAAAAAAGGCATTGGCAAACTAGATACTGTTAAAATAAATCATACTGTGCAGATTTTCTGTAAAATTGGCTCCAGAACTTACTGTTCTCCTTAAATGAGGTCTGTAGTAGAAAGCAAAATTAATTGCACTATGAGCAAATTAATTCATTTCCTGTTCTCTGGGATATGCCTATTGTGATAGTAATTCTTCAGTGTCAGTTTAACCACAATATTTATATGTGTCTGTACACCTGTTCTGAGACAGAGCTGGTAATCCATCCTGTTAAAGGCTTAAATACTTCTTTGATACTAAAATATGTTTCTTTAGTCCATAAATATCTGGTACCACTGAAGTGGGATATACTGCCTAATGTGACAGTGAGCTACAAACTTGGAGCCAATGGGAGATGTCGAAATGAGCTTTTTGCAAAGCAATTAATGTGATAAAACTTTCAGAAACACATTCTATAGGCCTATAAAAAGATCTGTCAGCATTGCAGATATCTGGCAAAAGTTTTCCATTCCTACAGTTGACTTTAACAGCTATAATGGGTCATTTTTTAAATGTTTCAGGAACTTTTAGCCTGGCTGATCTAAGCAGAACAGTGAATATGGTACTGTGTAGAACAAGCATTTCTCTGAGCATTTATCCACCCACCATTTATGTCTTGACCCCAAACCCCAGCTGTACTGTCCCAGCCTCTGCAGGGACTGTGCCTTTTAGATTTACCTGAAACGGAATTATAGACTAACTAGGAACTTAGTGTCCACTTAACCATGGCTCTTCTGTAGAGGAAGAAGGGGACCTTGTTTTGAGAGGGTCTCATTAAGTTCAGTGGATGTTGGTTCAAAGCCTAAAAGTACCTCATCTCTTCCCTTCATGCCCCCATCCTAACACCCAAAACCCAGGCTAAGTACTGCAGATGGGCAAAATGGCCTCTCTGATGTTTCTTGGAATGGGTTTTTTTATAGTCAGGAGAAGGTACTTATGTCTCAGACTTTTAAAAATAAAACACGAAATGTCAGTGTAGCATCGTTCTGGTAACTGCATTCACATACTCATAAATGCATTGTGCACTTGCTTCATAAAATAGAAGTATCATTTTAATTTGGTCTTCTCATCTAATTTTCTCTTCTTAGTATTGGCCAGAAGAGTAAATGTGTTCATTCTTCATGAAGCAGAAATTCAACCGAAGTAAACTTAAATGGCATTTGAACACGCTGTATTTACCTTGTAGAATTTTACATGAAGAAAAATATGTGGATTATATCACTTTCAGATTGCTGTCCTGTGTAAAACATGAGGACAAGTTGGATCAAGGTAATATTTGTAAAATACAAGACAAATGTTATTTCAAATGCATGCTGATATTTATTGAGATCTTGCAGAGTCATCATTGGATTTAATTCAATATAAAGGTCTGTGATAAAAACAACAGCACAGCAGCAACTCTTGCACTGCTGCTCTTACTGCTTTGGGGATTTAGCAATATTACAGAACAATTGCCAAGGAAGAGAAAAAGCTTGGTACTCAAATTGTGACATTGCACCAGAAGAAAAGAAAAAGAAATTGGCAACTTTTTACAAATCATTCTTACACTTCATTTGGAGGGGAAAAAAGGATGTTAACATGTTTCAGTATTAATCTGACATGCTATGTATTTAAGGTGCATTTTAATGCTATTCATGATATCGGTATAGAATATAAGACACCACCTCAACTGGTGTTACTCTTTGACAGTCTAGGTGTATTTCTGAAATGAAACTCATGAAACTCATGGGGTTTTTTTTTGAAATTCTGTGATCTTGTCCTCTGCAGAAGACTCTGTATAATTTAGGTTTTTTCTTTTTTTTTTTTATGTCACACCAATGTACATTAAACCACACACTGGTATGACATAAAGGATCTATTACTGACTTCTGAATGAATGAATTTTAACTCAATATCTATGGTGTGTCATTTTCCAGCAGATAAGCCAAAATTTGTGCTATTTAGTTCACCAAGAGGTGGCAGCCTTCACTCAAGTCCCTCCCGACTTGTTCTCTGATAGAAGTTGACCAGATGTGTACCTGGCATTGCCATGCATGTACAATGGTTGGTGAATATCTGGAGATGGATCCTCAGACTCTCCAATGCTATTGGTATTCTGTATTATTGATTTGATAATAACTGGGAAAAGACAAAATGTGTGTCAGCTATTGTTTTTTTGTTTGTTACAATTCTTTCTGTGTAGCTTGTATGGAAAATCTAGTATAAAGAATTTTAGGTAGGATTTTTGTGGGTTAGTTTTCTAAAAGTCAGATATCCACTTTAAACAATCATTTGGGCTGTCATCATTTATAATGAGAGAAAATCTCCACTAATTCTACATTGCATCCTGAGGGGCTTTAGGAGATATGAATTGAATAGCTGGTTAATCATGCCTATCTCTCCCTACAGACTGTGGAGGAAACTGAGGTATCTAGTTTAGAGTAGGTCTGAAACTGAAGAATGAAAGTGAGATGTCCTGAATCTTTGTGTCTTCAAATTCTATCTGAAGGCAAGCATTAATTTTCATATTTCTTCTTAAGTCTTGCGGACATGTGTGTGAATGAAAGAAACATAAACAAAATATTCCTGCTGATCTTCATTACCTCTTATTTATGTTAGGAAGAGATGGTGAGAAAAAGCACATCCCAATTTTTCTGGACGTTTTGCACTTTTGCTTGATTATTTTGTGAAGGTTCTATAAAATTTATAGCTAAATAAAATTTCTAAAGCATCATTAAAGCCAAGGACTACATATTGTGAGATTTTGATTCCTTATATTTTACATTGTGAAACGTGAAACAGCTTTGATTTTAGGTTTTCTGACCTATGAGGACAAATACTGATAGAAACCAGATTGAGATATGATGCTCTGTTTGTGATTTAATCTCCCATATGCCTTTTGAAAGCAGATAAGTATTTTCCATCATCATTTGCATTAATGAAATTCTGGAAAAACATGTTGGAGAGTGATTTCTCTCTTGGCCATAACAGTTCTTGACACATGCAGAATTCCTTTGGTAGCTGAAACAGAAACATCACAGATGAAGCCATGGAAGGGCAGAAGAGTTGGCACAGATAATCCAAATGCAGTGATTGTAAGAATAATGCAGCTATATGGGTATGCTGCCAGCGTCTCATTAGATCACAACACTCTTCCCTGTTTCTGTGACCCCCACTGACACTGTGCTATCACACATTGGCTTTCATGTCATTCTGGAGGTCATTGGAAAGGTGATTTAAAACACAGGCGGCAGTTGCCAGTTTTTAGACTGCTCCCCCATTCCCCAGTTTTAACACTAGCAGTTTTGAGAAAAGTAGATGTATTTTATCTGTGGTGATGCTCCTTGTAGTTTTCTTATTTCTAGGAATAAGACCTGAAGTGTATGTTTGTACTAAGAAACTCTGAAGGATATTTATAATGGTCTTAGTATTATTTGTGCACTTCACAGGCTTCTCATTCTGACTGGAGACAACATATGCCTGTCTTAGGCTATTCAAATAAATAAATGTCTGGGCTGGAATAATCTGTGTAGGGATGAAAAGGAGAGGAAGGTTGAAAGTTAAATGAGATCATTCAGAAGATTTACAGTCAGCTGCAAAAGATGTTTCTCTGCACTAAAGCTAATCAAGACAAAGAATTTTCATGTTTGTCTTGTACTGCAGAGGAAATTGAATCAGACGTCTCCTGGGGATTCCGTTATTATTTGGCATTCACACGCTGGCACCCACACTTCTTCAGCTGCTGGCAGTGAGAGAACTTTGATGCACACACAGTAACTAGGCTTTTTGCAAGAAAGTGGAGAAACAACATTTCTCAACAATCCCAAATGTATGTTATCTAATGCAGAGAGATCCAGCACTTAGATAATGAATGTGTTAATTCCCACCTGTTGGGTGGTCCAATTTTGTCAGCTGCATGGGGCAGATTCAGGTTTTAGGACCCCTTGTGGGCTGTGTTTTGTTCTCAGTGCTAGGAGTGGGGAAATGGTTGTTGTCTGACACAAAGAGCTGGTTTGCACTGCTGGGCTGTGGATGGGGCGATGCTTGGGACAGGTGGCAAGAGGTGAAGGATTTGCACCTGCAGCAGCAGCCACATTGGTCCCCCAGGGCAAAGCACAGTTGGAGCAGAAACACAAGGAGACACTGTTCAAGCAGTATGCTTTTTGAATTTTTTTTTAACATAAGTCTGCTATTATTCTATTGCTGATTCTATTTTTTTTTTTTTTTTGGAGAGGGGCACAAAATAAAAAGTGACCCTCTTAGAGCCTTGGGTAAAGAGAGAAACTACAAAGTAATATTTCAGCTGAAACTGTAATATACATGCCCAGCTAAAGTTAAAGCTGGCTCAGGTCATCTGGTTTAGAAGATTAGTCTTGGTTGGGATTAACTCTCCCTGGTGCTAGCACATCATGTTTTGGTAGTTAAGACTTATTCAGTCAATTCCTTTTTGGTATCTCAAGATTCATAAACTGTAAGCCTTTGGCTTTTCAGAATCTTCAAAAGGCTTAAATCAGTAAAAGAAGATTATTCAGCAATTCCTGGCACATCAAAATGTCACAGAATTACTGTCCTGTTTTTATTAGGTCCAGAGGACATAATGAAGATTTTTTTTCTACAAAAAGAATGTGAGTTAGTATTTGATTTAAGGAAATATGCTCCAGATTGCACAGAACTACAGTTTTCATAGATCATTTGAGAAATCTAAAAAAAACCCCCTCTGAGCTGCTACTTCATAAAAGATAGTTACTCAATACAAGCATTTTTTAAAAAGCAATGCCATTAGCCTTCTCTAAGTGAAAATGGAAATTGGGCAGAGTTTCATTAGAAAGAACTAAGTTATTGACGTTCCAGCTCTTTCTAAGCCCTGAAAGCTGCAATTACAGCTGCTATAGACTTATGGCATATAATGATAGATAGAGTCAGCCCTCCCTCCTGCCCCATGGAGCAGGTGTTCCCCATCCAGCTCTCACAGGGAAATGGATAGGCCATGTAACACCTGCACCTAGAAATAAGGAGAGGAAACCTAGACCACTATTTAAGGGGTTTGCCTTGTGCACTTTGCCTCTCTTGCAGTTAATGGAAAAGTTGATTTGCTAACACTGGTGCTTTGTTTTGTTTTAATGAGAAATACTGTAAGTGAGCTACAATTTTCTGTCTGTTCATTCTGTGGACATTGAAGGAGAAAAGGGTAAGTAGAAGTTTACTTTTCCAGGAGCTAAGGAAGAAAAAGAGACAGACAAAAGTTCCTAGGAAGGGGATCTGGGTTTCTTTTTGAGAAAAGCTCTAGAAAGTGAGGTTAGAAAAAGAAAAGTATAGTGGACTCTTGAAGGTATGGATATGTTTGTATTGTTGTAGTACACTTCAGTATGTTTGGATTTTTTGTTCTGAACATAAGAGAGATACCCTGTGAATGTTCCTGGCTGTTTATAGAAATCAAGAGGGAATTCATGACTCCATCAGAAGAAGTTGGAGAGAAATGTAATTACGTGTACAGCTATGTGACAAAAGAAGCTGTAGCTTGTTGGTGATAAAGGAGGTGTGATCTACTGGCTTGTGATGAAGAGTTTTCCATGGAAATAGAAGATGAAGGAGGAGAAAGGAAACTCATAAAAAGCTTTCTGGGTAGAGTTTTTATGATTTTCCACTTGGGATAAGCTTACTCCCTAATGCCTTGCTTCTACAGGCATACACATTCTGCCTTTAAAAAGGAATATGCAAGGGCTGAGGAAGTGCTTTCATGTATCGTAAGCTTTGCAAAGAGATTGCTGTTGATAATCATTCAACTGCATATGTGATACCTTTGTCAGGTGATTGTGCTTAAAGGTTATTGCTCTGCTTCAGAATACTGAGTCTATGCAAATGTGTGCAACTCCATCTGAGCAATATTTGTGTTTTGTGTGGTTAGTAATTTTTTTACTTACAGCAGCTAGAGCACTAATAGTGTAGTCAAATTTGAACAGGTTTTCCTGTGGAGATGCTTTTTGCTAATGTGCAAAATAGTTTTCTTTAATGATTGAAAATACTTTTAAATTGTGAAGTATTGAACCATCTTCTCCTTCTCTATATGCACACCTCACACATACTGGTTTGCTACTAGCATGGTGAGGTGAATTTGGATGTCCCTGTCTTTCCTGCAAGAGGGGTTTGTGTGTAAATGAATTTGGCTCTCCAGGATGCTTGCACTGCCTTTGCATGTGGCAGGAGAGAAAGCAGACCCTTTGTCAGGAGAAGGTGAGGGGAGAGGGAGACTTACTCGGTTTTTAAGTTGGTTAGCAACCACTGAGTTGTGCTGATGGGCTAATTATCCCTACCTGATTGTAGAAATAAAAATGCTGTGTCCTTCTCTCTGACTGTTCTCTCGATTCAGCATGTTTCACTTTGTGTTGAAGTCTAGCTTTCCCCTTAGGCAGCCATGATATCCCCTTTCCAGTCTGAGTGCTGCTCTTGTCCTGCTTGGTCAGCCAGACAGGCGCATGAAGCTTATGTTTGGGTTCTGGGTGAGTGAGCAGAGCTAGTGGTTTAAGTTTTGCTGCAGCTTGTTGGAGCCTGGCCTCTGCTTTTGTGGAAGGTGAGGTAAATTTGAGCTTGGATGAAAGACTTGCTCAAAATCTGTGCAGTGAAAGCTCTTTAAACCATCCCTTGATGGAAACAGAATTGGTGGCTTAACAAGACCTGAAAGTTGTCTATGCAAGTATAATGGCAACACTAACATGCATAGTAGCAGTCATGAATTTTGGGAGTTGCAAGCAGAACTTTCAGCTCCAGTAAACTGACTCATAAGCAACATCATTGCTTATGATGTCTATGAATGCCCAGCCCTTTCCCATGCCTCTTCTATAGCTGCAAAATAGCTCTGTGTAGTCTATAGGTGTTGGAGCAGAGGCT
Source organism: Orthonyx spaldingii (assembly GCA_013397795.1). NCBI lineage: Eukaryota > Metazoa > Chordata > Aves > Passeriformes > Orthonychidae > Orthonyx > Orthonyx spaldingii. The sequence continues at coordinate 595,707 of VZTJ01003040.1, forward strand.
TAGTTGGTTCTCTTTCTGATGTCAGACACATCCTCTTGCTGTAATGGGATGTTTAATGCTATGACGTGCATTGAAATTAGCCAGGTGCTGATGCAAAGAGGTGCTGTCCCCAAATGTTCTGGATGTATGTGAGGTGAAAAAATCAGTTTCCCACTGAGAGGGGGAGAGATGCTATTGTTTAGATGTCACCCTGTCTATAAGGGTTAGATTATGCTAAAGCTGCCTCACATTAAATTGTATTTGGCTGAATTACCCGTAAAACTAATATTTATCTCACCTTTGTGGATCTCTTGCCCTGAAGTTGCAAAGCATTGAAACGCTTGTTTGCTATAAGCAGTACTAACATTGTTTTTAAAAAAAGGGGTGAACCACAGTCAGTACATTGGGAAATATGGTTATTACATTTATTTTCTTATAGTAAGGTATTTAATTGTGATGTGTCGTGATATTGATAATAAGGAAATCTATCTGTGAATTTTCAGGGGAACTGTATACTTTTGGGGGGTAATTAATACAAAAAGTAGTAGTATATTATGAGGTCTTCCAATCCCCAAATCTTTTTTTTCATTAAAATCTCACTTGCATGATTTTTAAACTTCAGAACAAAGTAGAAAATGTTACATCTACCTGGAGATATCTGCCGTAGAAGTGTTTTTGGATTTTTTTTTTGGGTGGAGGGGTGTAGGAGAATATACATTGCGATCTTATTAAGATTTGTTTGTTTTTGCAACAGGTGAAGTGAGCGCTCTTTAACTTGTCTTTTGCTATAGCTACTCCTGTGACTTATCATGCTTCCAAGATACATAAGTGATTAGAAACACTGCCTGGTCTAGATCCCTTCTGAAACAAGGTTCATGCAAGGGAAAAATGTTAGACCAAATGTTTGCTTGGAAAAGTATTGGTCACTTCATGCATGCTTGCTGTATCTTTACACCTTCTCTGGTCTTTAACGCAAAGTATTTCAAGGAAATCAATGACTTCGGCATACTTTTCATGCAGTTAGTAACTCAAAGAAAAAGAGTTTGAGGGTTCAACTATAATCAGACAGGACCCCAAGATCTAAAGTGAACGCTGCAATAACCTGCAACATGAAATAGGAATGAGCTTCATATAGTCAGTTTGTGTATGTCTTTCTAAATTGACAGAAATTTGAGTAAAACTGTCATCGATACCTTCATATCTCATTCTTAAGAAATGTCTGGTTTAGTACCTTTAGGTGGTAATTATGGATCTTACCTGCAATGCCAGTCGTTGCAGTAGTCATATTAGACTTGAACAAACAGGATATGTCATCTTCAGAGGATGCTTGAGGAAGTCTTCTGGGAGAAAAAAAATCACAAGGAGGTATCATTTTGATCTTATGGTAGTGCTCTAATTTTCATTGACTGGTATTCACTGATGCCAAGAGGTTTTTTGCTGTTTCTTTTCTATGCCTTTTACACAGTTCTGTGTATCCACAAGTATTAGCATGCATACTTGTACTTCGTTAAGTCTGATAATTCAGCATAGTTCCAAGGTTTTGTAGAGTTGGGAGACTAAACATTCTACTATCTTGAGGAGCCATGGCTTCTGCAGTAGAATATGTTCTGTAAACTAGATATTAGATCATCCAAGCCCCTTATTGGGCCACTTTGGTAGATATGCCAATGTATTAGGTCTAGAAAATGTATACTGGTCGACGGTGGGGGGGGTGCATGCATGCATGGTGGGCACCGCGATGCCTTCCACCTCAGTGAAGTGGTCCATTGGATGGGATTCCTATTAAAATACTGAGGTAATTAACCCCCAAGCCTTCAACTATATCTGGTTTTTCATTCCTAAGACCAGGAAAAGGCATCACACCAGGAGTACAAAATTTACCGGTTTTTTGAAGCAAAAAAAAAAAAAATCAAGTTACTTGGAGTAATGCTCTGTGAAAAAGATCTATATTATATTTGAGGCAGTATTCATTAGACTGACCATGCTGATAGAGCAGTTTTTGCAACATTCTGAAACTACTTCTAAATTGTGATGCAAAAATGTATGATAGAGAGAAATCCCTTAAATCACAAGAAGTGACATGCTGAGTGGGCATTGCGCTGGTCTTGCAGTGATAAATTTTTGCCTATTTTAAAGTTTTCTCCAAATGCCTAGACCAATTGTATTTCAAAGCATTCTTGAGTTCTTCTAGTGAAGAAAATTGAAATAGGTCACAGTGACATTGACCTTTGAATAAAACTCAAACTTGATTTGAAGAGGAGCCTTAAGGCTTCTTTCCAGCTGTCAAACTTGACCTTTCATCATAGTCTGTTTTGTTTTGAACACAGATTTTCACATATCTACATATTCTTGTCAAACTGATGCTCCTGATGTCAGTTACTGAGTCAGGTATTCAAAGCAAAATAGCAAACAATTTTTGGTAGCCAGCATGTATTCTGCACAAGATGGAATCACCTAATACAGAGTAAAATCTTATTTCAGCATAAAGCCTGTTGAGTATCATACAAATGATAAGTCATGTGCATATTGGGATAAGTAGTTTTAAAAATATCTTCAGGAGTAGAATAAGCAGTTTTTACTTTTATTCTTGCTATGTGGATGAACTATGAAAGTTTGTTTTATTTCTGTCTCTGTAAAGCTGCTTTTACAGGGCCAAATGGCAGCCCATGAATTGGTGTAGCTAGAGAGAAAACAGGCCCTCATCACAAGCAGCTAGTCATGAAAATTTAAGGGCTGTATTAGTCTTGATATAAATGTGCATATAAATCTTGAGTAAGTGTTGATGGGTATAATTGTGCTGGCTCCCATACACTACCTTGTTTGCTAAACAGAGAACTAGCTAAGGGTGAAGCTGCTCCTTCAAAAAAAAAAGATTTTTGTGTGAGCTGAAGTAAAGTAGGTGTGCTCATACTTCTAGCAATTAAATTTTTGACTTCATACATTTCATGTTGTGCCAAGTTCAGTGGTGGACATTTCCTAGTTTTTCAAGTTTGGCATGTATTCTTAGAATTCTAGCTAGTAAGACAGAGTTTCTATTTGCCTAAGTGGACTTTTATTGCAAATGTGAGCACTGAGATTTAACTTGAGTGAAATGAACATGTTACATACAGTGGACTCAAACAGCAATGATCTGTAGTTAATATTCAATTTTTACTGATTTATTTTTATGGTAAACCATTAAAAGAAGTTTGTAAGGTTGTAATGTGCATTTCAGGTGGTCCTCAGCCTTGTGTATTCTTTTGTTCTTCTGTGTGAACTCTGTACTTTATTTCTTCAGATTTCACTAATGCATCCAAATGTAAACACGTTTGCCTTTGGTGTGGCTCAGTATGCCATGTCCTGTGCAGCAAATCCAGAGTTCGTAATAAAAAGGTCTGATTTTCTGTCATTGGTAAGAGAAAATGGCATTGTGAGTTCTTTATACAGATCTATTGGGCAGTGCTCTTTCCTGATGGTTCTAACTGGTTTCCCTTCCAACTTAATTAAATGTTCTTTCTGTGTTGTTCCAAAGGGGTAGTCCATGGAAATCCTCTGAGAACTGGAACTACCAAAGCCTAAGCATCAAGCTGCCAGCCTAGTGTCTGAGGGAGGAGGGTGAGCAGAGAAATAGATTTTTACCTTTCTGCTGACTTGCTTGAACCTGAAGGGACCTGAATTTTCTGAGACAGGTGGTCTTTGTCAAATTGAAATTGGCTTGGGTTCCAAAGCTGACCTTTTCTGTCTTCTAAGGGTGTTGAGAGTAAAATTTTAAGTATATTGGCTTAGTTTTTCTTCCTCTTGGGTGTTGTGCTGATTTTAGTCAAGGATGCATTAAGAATGAAATAACCAGCTTTATGCTACACATGATAGTCCACTAACTCTCCCTATAGGAAGAGTGAAAATCTGAGTCTTAAAGCCATGCACCAAATGCTGCTGGTCTCAGTGGCTGACACTGCTACCTGAAAGGTGTGCAGGTGGGTTATTTTCTTTCACGTTCTGAAGCCATTAGAAATTTAAAAAAGGGTGTTCCTGTCTGTAGGGAAACCTACAAGATTAAATTAGACTGCTTTTGAACTGAAGGGTTACTGTATTCCATTTGCTTTTAGGATTAAGACCAAAGACAGGTGAGTACCAAAGCATGTATGGTTTGTCAGTTGTCAACTGGCATCTCTGTGAAAATGAATTGAAAAGAACAACAGACTTGACAGAACAGCTCTCATAAGCACCATACTGTCAGGGCCTCCAAATAAATGTGAGATCTCTGTAGGTAGGATTTGAGAGGTTTTAGAGCCTTATAACTTTATTTTGTTAGTCCAAACTGGAGCTGAAGTAGTAGTCCTCCCTGACCTTGCACAGATTACATTGTAAATACCTGGATTTATGGTCCTGGCTGGCTGGCACTGCAATGGAGTTGCACTTTTCAGGAGCTTGGTGGTGGGAGGGCAGTAACACCCCAGTTTTGTCACAAGCCAACTTGAACTAACTGGTTTTGGAAGCCATGCTCTGTTTCTGATACCTAATTCAAAGTTACCTGCCATACTGACTGCAGATTTTTAATTTTGGGTATGCCTGTATTGTTTTGTCTGCATCTGTCTGGAAAATGATGCCTGTGTTGCATGTGGCTTCTGTGCAGATCAAATATGAGGTTAATATAGTGACCTACTGAGCTGAGGAGAAGGAAGGAAATAAAAAGAAATGAGAAACTAGTGCTCTAAATACTTTGGAAAGTAGCACATTTGGACAGGGACACTCTATATTTAACAGGATATCAATCAAGAGGTCACTCATGTGGAAATGTTTGTGGCTAAAACTGTCCATGAAAAAGGTGTAAGAAAGAGAGCTATAGATGTAGTCATATAAAAAATGTTGTAGCTGTGGAAATAAATGCAGATTCTGTGAAAAAGAATATGCTTGAGATAGAAATGGTCACGTGCTTATTTAATGGATGATATGAAAGTCAATCCAATTTATTGGACAGGAGAGCACATAAAACTGGGAATTTTAACTCTGGAGATCAGTAGGAATAAAAGGTTTTTAGGTCTATTGCATAATTCATGATTTCACTTATTTTTGTTTGAGGGTTAGGAAACTAGAAGGATTATTGCGTACACCACTACACTGGCTTTCCAAGAAGAAACAAGTTCTGTATAAAGACAATATAGTGGAAAATTTAAATGCAACTGTAGAAAAGGAGAGTTATATTAATCCTTTTTCATTGCAAGTAAACACTTGTATAAACTGAAACACTTATTAAAAAAGTGCTAATTAGCTTTTCAGTTCCTCTCTATGAAAAGCAATCACTTATCACTTCTAGTACACTATAATTAAACTGGTGAGAAGTACTTATACTCTTATTTACAGTGAAATGCATATTTTTTCCTTGTATTTGTCCAACTGGAAGCTGCTGTATCACTTTAGTCCAACAAAGAGTTTTATTTTTTTTAAATCAGCAAAACATAATATCTGGGTGAAAATGGTGTATCTTAAGAGCAAATCATTATAAAAGAAAATAACCTGAGAACTAATTAATATTGCAAATATTAATTTTGCAAATATAAATTTGTAGTATGATTATAGTAATGAGAAGAACCAGCTGGCAGGCTAGTTCTTGTCCCTGTTAATGTACAACTAAAGTTAAACTTCCTTATTAATCTTTTGTCTTGCAGTAAAAAAAAAACTTTGTAGACATCAAACAAGACGTGGGGAAAACAAATGCAGTGTCTCTTCTACTTTCATTTTTTTTGTTATAGTGACATTTGGATATCATGCAAGCTTAATCTTTAGGTTGTATGAGGCAGCACTTGCAGTCTACATTTAAAATGGCTTCCAAGTGACTAAATCTGTTCCTGATATTTTCTGTGGTTTTTGAAAGGGTATAGGAATCAACATTATAAAATAGGGAATTTTCTGAACTACTAGGTACTGAACCAACCCCTAGGAAAGGCATCTAAAGTGATTTGGGGTTGCTTTCTCTATTTTTTTTTTGATAACAAAAATTCTCTTCCTTATGGACCTGTGAAGAGCTATATTTACATTATACATATTCATGCTCATTTTCTCTTAAACTTAAAATGAATTATTTTCTTACAGGACTTCTGTGACAGCACAGATTCTTTCCCATGGGAATTCTTCCCTTCTTCTACCAAAGTTTACTAAATATAAGTTCCATGTTACTGAGAGTGGCTTTGGAAACAGGCGGTCAAACGGCTGGGCCAATCAATCCCAGGAGGTGGATTGTCGGCCATCCAAATAGCCCTCTGGCATGTATATAAAATCTGTTATTAATTAAATAAAGGCATTCAGCATTCTCTCACCCTTCATGTGTCCCTTCGCTCCGCTATCGGTTCAACAGTGACAGACTTCTTGTCAATTTTAACCTAAAAGCTATTCTTCACAGATGATATTATCTATGCATTTGAGCATTTTCAAAACTGAATTGAAAGGAGAGCTGGCTGAAGGTTTAACATAACAAAGTAAGAACTACAGTTCTGTAGTATTCCTGAAAAAGCAATTTATGACTAGAGATCATGAACCCGGGTCTTCATTTGTTTGTACCTGGTGTTCTTTAAATTAGAAGTCAAAGTGGGTATTTGCCTGTGTTGCCTTGATGTGGTAAGTTTGCAGCCTGTTTTCACAGGTGGTAGTGGTTACACGTGTTCATGTAAAGTGATTTATGCAGGGTAAATCTAAGTAAATCTAAACAAAGTATTATGACAATTATGGCATTTTTCTAGTCAAAACTGAATGACTTCTTCCTCATAACTACTGCCAATTCCCTCTTAACAGCAAGCAACTCCCTTTGGTGTACGTTGTCAGCTCTGGTGAATCTATTTAGTTCAGTGTCTGTACAATTCCTAACATGGCTGTGTCCTGAATCATGTTGAAGACTAATAAAATTAAATAGTAATGACTAGCTGCTTTAGAATGAGGAATTAGTTCTTTGCCTGTGCTGTACCCACGATTATGTGCAATATTTTTCCAAGAACTTATTTATGACTTGGTTGTAATGAGCTCATGGCCTAATTTTAGATATGATCAGCTCTTGTAACATTATACCCTTAGTATAACTGCAGCTGCTGTTATTTGTGTAAATGACAGTATTTTGAAGAAGCTTCCTTGCTGCTGGATATACTATATATACACTGTACATTCTTGGGAGCTTGTGGTCTTCATGAGAGCTAGAAGACTATACCAAGTGTGTGTCTGTGAAGAAAAGCAACAGAATTCTCAAAGGTTCTCCCAGATTGCACAACTGCATTTGTGTCGAGTAAATTAAGTAGTAAAAAAAAAAAATCCAGTTAATTCAATAACGACAGACTTGGAGACTTGTTTGTTTGTTGTAAATGGTTGAATATTCAACAGATCAATAGAAGTGTGCTGTGCCAGCCCTGGAGCAAATGACAGTGGAAGAAGGATCCAGTAAGAAAACCATAATGTGCTGTTTTTGACTGGGGTAGAGTTAATTTTCTTCTCAGTGACCAATGTGGCACTGTGTTTTGGATTTGTGCTGGAAACAGTGTTGATAACACAGGGTGAGGGGTGATTTTGTCACAGCTGAGCTGTGCAAGGCCATTTCTGCTTCTCACCCACCCCGCCAGTGAAGAGGCTGGGGGTGCATGAGACATTGAGATGGAGCACTGCTGAGCCCAACTAACTGAAGGGATATTGCATGCCAGATGGTGACGTGTTCAGCCAGAAAGCAGGGAGGAGGAGGACAAGGGGATGTTTGGAGAGATAGTGTATGTCTTTCCAAGTCACTGCTATGTGTGAGGGAGCCCTGCTTTTTGTGGAAATGGCTGAACAACTGCCTGCCCATTGGAAGGGGTGAATGAATTACTTGATTTGATTTGCTTCTACATGTGGCTTTTATGTTACCTGTAAAATTGTCTTTATCAAAACTCAGGATTTTTTTTTCTCAATTTTACCCTTCCAATTTTCTCTTCCATCCCACTGTATGGGGCTTAGTTATCAGCTGGGGTTAAACCATGACACCTAGTCAGGGAAATGATCAAATGTTGGTCATTTTATATTCTATTTGGAATCTCAAAATGGGATTTTTTAATCTTATTTAAGTGTAATGTGTGTCTGCAAGCAAACTGAGTTTGCAGAAAATGTAAATAGCCAAGTTCCCATTTGAATGCAAGTTTCATGCCTTCTTGTGAATAACAAGTGGTGATGTGTTAGAAATTCCCCATTAGAATCAGGTAGCAAGAACAGCACCCTACTTTTAAGAAACATCTGAGCGACTGTTAAGTGTTTATAACCTAATAGTATTGTGACCCGGATATCTCCAAAACTAGTTGCAAATATTCCTTGACATGAAGGCAGAAGAAAGTAGAAACCTTAGCTGTGTGGAAGTCAAGTAAGAGTCAAATGGATAAAAGGATTTTTAGAAGAAATACAAGTAGAATTATCCAAAAGCAGTAAATTTGCCTCTTCCTATTAAGATTTTTAATGCAGAAAATGCATCACTGCTCTGCTTGAGTCAGTGTGAAATGCTTTTAGGTTTTAGTATAGTGAAGGAATATTATTTTAAGACATAATTTAACCAGGAGGAAACTTGCTTGGTGCAGTTGTCTTTCAGGTGTACACCTTAAAGTCTTTGTAAATCTATGAATAAGGAAGGGTGGTCTGCCCTGTCTCCTGCTGTCATGTATCTGGGCTTTCACTTTTCTAAATTTTATTTAGGGAAAAAAAGAAACAAGAACAACAGAAAATACAAGTCCACAAAAGATTTTGTACCCAAAGTGCTTTTATCTTCTGTGAATAGTTTTCTCCCTGGTATGGCTGGAATTGTAGACAGAGGTGGAAAGCATGTACTATAGCAGAGAAGTCTGAGAGTGTGTCCCTAATTTTTTTGATCTTGAGAGTTGCCTTTTTCTAAAGGTGGAAACATCCCTGAAGGCTATTTCACCATGCATTATAGCAAAAAAGTGACATAGGTGAGAGGCTGCCTGTGAACGAGCAGCTGCTGGCCAGCTGCCTCTCCTACTTAGTGTGCAGGTGCTCAGGTGAGGTGTGCATAGAGGATGGTAACTGCAGTTCCTGCTGTCTCTTCCTTCTACCCATCTCCCTTTCCTGTGGTGTCAGTAAAATTAGAGCTCCTCCAGATGGGTTGGGATTATTGTTATAAGACTGGGAGCAAAGACAGGAAATCCTTTTGGCCATGCTGAACTGGTGGAGGGCAGGCCTAATGTTTATTCTTTGGGTCTGTATCTGTCTTGTGTTTCTCCTGAATTAATTTTTTGTTTCATATATTCATAAGGTTTTTTCATCTGTACTGAATGAATTTTGAAGGGATCTTTATGCTTTGATAATGTCATTTCTTGACTGGCTATGTTTAAACAGGATAAAAATGTTGAAACCAAGTGATAAGAAAATCCAAGTGTTTAGGAGTTCTGGAAAAAAAAAACCAGGCAGTGGGTCCTCTTAAAACCCTTATAATGGCCCTGTCCTGAAGGTAAAAACATTATATGGAAATGTTAAAGATGTAACATCAGCTTAATTGAAATGTGAATGAAGGCAACAGTGAAGTGTTTTAAAATATTTGTAACCTGTCATTGCAATAGGCTTGCTGTGAGGTGACAGAGATCATTGTAGTGATGCTGATATCAAAAGATGTGTAGTAGACTTCTGAGGCACATATGGAAGACCAATTTTGACTAATCAGAGGCATGTTCTTCTGAAAATCTAACTTGTATCTGAGCCTTGAAAGTGTGACAGGATTAGACATCTAGACTGCATGTTGAATCTCAAATAAAACCCCACCAAAACCATCTTGTTGCTCTTTTAGTTGGTTTTGTTTGGGTACCTATTACACAGGATCACATTTTAACACAATTTCATTGTGTATTGTAAGCATAATATACTCTTTATCAAAATCTGGCATATCGAGATTAGCATTCCTTCTTAACACTGTTTTTCAAGGAAGTCAGAGTCAGGCTTTGACGACTACATTTTTTTGCACAGGTAAGTAAGTATTTCAAAGTGGTTCATGCAAATATGCAAACTTAATAAAATCTATTAATTTAGAAACTTGACTGACAATTTATTGCTGTCTTGATAATGAGAAAGTGAAGTGCATGCCCTTTCACAAATCCTTTCCCAGCCAGGGAAGGAACTAGGTCACAAAGTTTTATCAGAGGAGATGTTTTATTTATGGCTGTGGGATGAAGTTTAGTGTTTTCCCTTCGTGAGATACTCTATAGTTCTGAAATAGCTGCTATAGGTACTCTAATTCTTATTAATTTTGAATTGCAAAGTTGTCTTGGAAGAAATATTGAGCAGTTTATATTAAACTGAGATTTAAGTGAGAAATAACCCAGAATATCAAGTTCAGTTAAACCAGGAGCCTGTTTGATTTGCATATTCCCTGCTCTCTTTATAGTATTATCCTTGGTGTCCATTGGGGAAAAAACCTCTAGTAAATATAGGTTGGATGAGTGACCTTTCTCCTTTTGTTAATTCATTTCTTAATTTGTGATTGCCATCAAAGAGTAGGCTTAGTCAAAGCAATTTTTTGAAAGCAAATACAGAGTGAGGTGCTAGTAGTGATTGTATCGCAAAGCAAGGAGACATCTCTGCAAAGCAGATGGTCTAATGAGGGAGAGAGAGTGTTTACTGCATGGGGAGAGGTGACATTTTGTTGCATGAAAGCACTCTAGGGTTCCTGATGACATTTGTTGCTTTCTCAATAATTTAAAATCAGACTGTGAGTAATGGTGATGTATTTATCAAACCTATTTAAATCGCTAAACAAATTGCCTGAAGTTGAGGGAAATCCGTCATGTTCACCAAAAGCCATGCAAGGCCATTTCAAAAGTAAGCATACATAGGTCTTCACTATGGGTATCTGAACCGATAGGCTAGACTACCAAATCCTTTCAATGTGCACTGATGACAAGAACTTATATATACTTATTAAATAACTATTTCCTGGCGGCCAAGACTGTAGTCATTGCCTTTCACTATGTTGCTGGATTTTTCGTTTCGTTTTTTTTTGTTTTTTTGTTTTTTTTTTTAAATTGAATCTATAAATTTCTAAATGTTCCAGGGCAGGTTTCTCTAATAGTCTTGCAATTCTTAACCAAAAAGAAACCCTTGGTCAAAGACAGAAAGTGTAACAGCTGAGGAGTAACTAATTTTGAATGAAGGAATTCATTCCAGCCTTGTGTAAATCTGCATTATTTGAATGCTGATATGCTAATTGATCTTTCCAGGATTGCAGGCTGCAACTGGAAGGTTCTAGTTTTCTTCGTGTCACTCAGGTATTTTAAACTGATGAAAACTAGAAGGCCTAAAGGAAAAAAGTTCAGCTAAGAGTGTCACTCTGGTCTCTTGGAGCTTATTACAGACTTGAATAATTTTGGCTTCACATCAGCATGTTCACTTATAAGAAGTAGGTACACAAGTGATACTCATTCACCAAGTCTTTTACATTCACACCATTCTTCATACTATTAGCAAGGTATTCCTGAAAATTTTCTTTGCCACTGGCAGCAAGGGTAATAGAGCCTTAAGAACACTTGTAGAACAACTGTATTGTTTTCCCGGCTATTTCTTCTAGAGCACTGACATTCTCCATGTTTCCCTTGGCATGTAAGCTTTTTCTGTGTTGGAGCTACTCTAACAGTAAAAGCTGATTTCTGAAAGAAAGGGGTGAACAGATTTCTTTTATGTAATTAACACAGAATTGTTGTGTTTTATTTCTGTCTGCCTTTATGAATGATGGTGTCAATAAAAAGATTGAATGAATCCTGTTTTTAGTAGTAGCAAGTCTTGAATGTAGGCCAGGTAAAGGTTAACTTAGAGATTAAAAAACATTACAGTATTTGAGATGTGCTGGTATTTTTTTGCAATCACTGGGATTCAGGATTTCTTCACATCCATAAGCTGAGTGCATCTACATTCAGTTATCAGTTTCTGGTTTTAAAATATTTGCTACAGAATATGCTGATTGTGGAGACTAGGGTGATCAAAGCTGAAGTTTGAGAGGAATTAATGACCTTTGTTTTGAAGAGGATAAAGATTTTTTGAAGATGGTTTGTTGGAAAGCCTCTTTCAAGTGTTTTGTCAAAGTGGCATTTGAAAGTCAGATGCCCATACAAAAGTGCTGGACAGGCTTTGCCAGGCAACATTGCGCACTTGACTAATTTGCCCTTAAGAAATCTATGTTATGGCCAGTGCACTTGAGGCTACTGAGACTCACACTATAAATAGTGTAGTGAACAGTGTCTTGGAACTTGATGATTATTGCTAGGAGAATACGGTTGCAACAGTAAAAGATAATGGCTTGTGCACTCTTGGGAACCTTGGAAACTAATGTGGGGGAGTGGGATCTTGTACTGAAAATGTGTACCCCATCAGAAATTAAAAACTAGAGTGCATTTTATTGGAATGTTTAATGGATGAAGTCCATCACAGAGTTTCTGCACCAAATTCTTTATTGTGCATTTGTGGAATTATGGAAGACTTGTTAAAAAGGACCTGGGTAGGTCATGTAGTCTGAGCTCATGCCCAGTGTAGGATTGTGTTCAGTGTTAGGTCAGCTCAGTTCTGTTGCTCTCCTGTTTCCTCAGTGGGCTCCTAACCGGTAAAGACAGATGTACAAGTTGCGTTTATCAGAGTCCTTTTTATTCTTCCCTCAGCAAGGAAGAGCCGGATCACGAGATGAGTAGTGGAAACGTGGCCAGATTCTCCTCCCCCCTTCTTGCCTCTCTCTTTTATATCCTCTCCCCCTGGTGGGCAGGGTGAGAGACCAGCTAATAGACAAATGACGAGCCCGTGACATGTGGCCAGTCCTGGGTGAACAGGGGAGGGATAAGTGGAATGCAGAGCGGTGAGTGGCCAGGCCAGGATGTCCCTGGTGGCCGGCACACTACCACACAGTTCTGGTGTGGTCTAGCCAAATCTTGAGAGCCTTCAGGACTGGAAATTCCATGGCAATCTTAACTAACCTGTTTCGGTGCTACATTGATGTTCAGAGGCTGTGTCTAATGTTCAGACTGAACTGACAGAAGTTGGTGACAGATCCGAGTGATTTATGGGAGTGGCATCCAGTGCACTGTTTGCTCACAAAAATATGTCAATAGAATCATAGGATGATTTGGGTTGGAAGGGTCCTTACAGATCATCTAGTTGCAACACCTTTGCCATGGACAAGGACATTTTCCACTAGACAGGGTTACTCAGGGCCTCATCCAGCTTAGCCTTGAACCCGTCTGAGGATGGGAAACTCATCCTCAACTTCTCTGGTCAATCAAGAAGTTGTTTGGTTTATTTTTGTTAGCTAGGCTTGTAAAGATTTATACTAGAATTGAAAAATGATTCCAAATGCTTGTTTCAGAAGCTAATACCAAGTGTGAATGCAGAGTTATAAAACAACTTCTTGCCACGGACAGAAAATATTTTCTATTTAGCAAATATTATGATTTTTGGGAAGTATATGTTAAAGTTGCTGTTCTTTGAAGGTAGAGTAGAAAAAAAGTGAGGTTTTCTGGTCGCATGAAGCTTATGACACGCAAACATTGATAAATTTCTTAATTTTTGGATCTTGTATTATCAATCTTCATTTAATGGTTTTGAGTCAATTTGCAGAAGATTGTTAGGAAAGATGTCAGAGAAAGAAGTTTGATCAAAGGAGCTTGTAAGGAAGTGTAATATAGTATGACTTTCAGTCATGAGGATAAACATGCTGTTTGTGGACAGTATCATAATTATTGTAGGTTTGATTATGCTTTTAAAATGCCAAGTATGTTTTAATGTATTCCTTGTTCTCTTACCATTTATGGAACACTATATATGGTATCTTAAAGCTCCTGGAGTATGGCCACTGTTCTGCTTTTGAATGGTTCTTCTCCAAAAGCCTTATGGTGTTTCTACTATTTTATGCCTTGGAACAATCATTAGTTGTTAGCCTACACCTTCATGTTTGCTACATCATGCATAATTAATAAAAAACCATGATAAATACTGCGATTTTTGGTGAGAACACAGACTATAGGCATGCTTAGTCCTTGCAGCTTTCCTAAAAATATTTTCCAGTCTAAACCTGGTGCAAGATCCTTGTGTTGGTTTATCAGTGCATGAAGCTGCTATTCTGTCTTTCTACAAATATGTGTAATGTGTTATGTCTTTTCCAGATGCTAACATTTAGGCTACATCTACATAAAATGAGGCACTGTCCCTGTAGAGCTTTGAATGAGGGTGCTTAGATGACCAAACTGTTAGAGATGCAGCACAGCACATAATCTTTGGGACAAATAGTCCTGTTGAGAAGCAGAAGGTATTATTCAAAGAAGTGTTGTGCTAATTTTGGTTTCTTGTTCTGCAGATATGCCCTAAACTCTTCTTTCTTCTAAATAATATATAAATTATGTATTTTTTTCCTTATCAACCATGAGCTACATATTTTTCTAGAAATTTCCCTGGATCTTTCAACAAGAATCTGATCCAACAAAAGAATGCTTAAGTAGCAGTTCAGCTTAGCCCAGGAGACCACCAATTTTAAAAGCTGCTTTGCTGTCACTTTTAAATAAGAAACGAATTTGTATCTTTTTTATCCTGCTCTGAATAAGGTTGCCTTGGGTGTTGGCGTGGTGTGGTGGTTTTCTTGGGGGGGGATTTGGGGTTGTGAGCAGGGTATTGTTCTGTTCTTTGTGATAAAGGCAATGGGGGTGTGGGGGCCAGGGATGTTCTTTCTATTGATGAGTAAATCTTTACTGGCTTTATTTTACACAAGTGATAAATTATTTGATCTTATGAGATGCAATAGTAAATAAGTAAATCTTTACTTGTACCAACTAGAGTAAATGGATCAGTTTTATGTGCAAATAGGTCATTTCTCTCTACCATCTCCAGAAATACATCTATTTAAAATATGTAAGCTTATTTTTGATTAAAAAATTCCTAGTGAAATTATACAAAGAAGTATTTATTACTTTCAAGGTGACATGTTATTGTTAGCAGTGTTCTGGAAATGGTGTTGGTAACATAACGAGAATTAAAATAGATCTTTCTGATGGGTACAAAGAAAAATTTTAATAAGATTTATTTTTTAAAAGCAAATATATTTCTGTAACCTAAGCTCTGCTGGTTTTACTCGAGCTAGATCATATTAACATAGGTGCGCTATGTTTGTGTAAAACTTCTTATTGCAGTGTTAAGACTGAAAATGAACTTTGGATAATCTAGTGTTAAGATGAAAGAGACAACTACTTCTCAACATTATGCTTCTTCAAACTTTATAAATTCACAAGCAGTAACATGCTCTTACAATTATAAACAATTAAATGCTATTTTCAAACTTAATTTGACTCTTATTTAATGACAGTCACAAAATGAACATCAAGTTCAAGCAAAAGAGCTTTCAGCTGGAGTGTTGTGTAGGAAAATGTGAACTCTAAAAACAATTTCTATTACTAGTAATGGATTAGACTTCACTGTAAAGTCTTTCCTGCATCATGTGAGCACAGATGTTTTGATTTATTTGATATTGTCAATAACCAAAAACCCAAGTGAAGCTTTGTTTTGCCTGTAAAACCTTTTGCGTGTGTTTATTCAAGGCTTGTGTTTCTTCTGAGAGTCTGGGACTTTGATGCTCAGACACACTTAACATCCTGAATGTTCCTGTCTGAACCCGGGAAGCTGTGGTTAAAGCCTTGTGAGCCAGGGGCTACGGCACAGGTTTTGTCCAACAGGAAGCTGGAGGAATGTAACATACTGTGGGTAGCTGTAAAGATTTCTCTTGTCTTTACAATACAAATTGTCATGTCTTGACAGCTTAATATTGATTAACCAGCAAATTACTGCTTCTCAAATGCAAGCAAATATTTTGGGTGGGTACACAGTAATGTGTTTAGTGTACAGCCACTATACCCTGAGCACTTCACTGCAGAGTTCTACATAGATAGCTGCATCCAAATAATTTTGATTTGGTTTTAAGTTGAAAGTTTAAAAATCTCTTTCATTTGTTAGGTACATGTTGAAGCACAGTCTTCTGCAATGGGTGTAGAATTAATTCATTTCTTCATGTGCTTGCTTGATAGAAACTTGTGACCTAATGAAGCTGTTACATTGATTGAGAGCATTTGATTCTTGCCACGGGCTTTCATTTAAATATCTATAAAAAACAGATCCATGTGTGTTTCAACATCTTCCTCAGTAAAGAGACATGCTTCCTCCCCCACCCCCAGGATGTGATTGTAGGCATGCTTGCATAGATGATGATTTTTTAAAAAAAAATTGAAACCAGACAAAGACTTATTAGATGCAGGTTGGTTTAGAACTTTATCTTGTGGAAGTAAGGAATTGAGGGAACAGTTCCAAAACTTGAACCTGAATGGAGACTGAACATAATATTTCCTTTTTATGGTCTAACAATTACTGTGTAATCATATTTGGAGATGATCAAAATTACCCCCTAAGGTTAGGGATTATTAGGGGGGATTATTAGTATCATCAGGATTATTATACTTATATAATAATTATTTCATAAGAAAAACACATTCACCTCAAAATGAGAAATGAGTTAATGTATTATTTCCTGAAATGGATGCCTGACTCAGTTACAGTAAGTTCATTTTATGTTTGAACATTTAATCCACCTAAATATTTTCTGATAATGTCCAGAAGTTAGAAAGTAATAGAAAATGGGTAGGTTTGTTTGTTTAGTTTTTGGCTTTGAGCTGATTTGCAATAAGTGATTTAAAATAAAAAAGAGAAATGTAAGCTTGTGTAACTTTTGCTGATTACTGTGATAACTTTCACATGTGGCCAAAATAATCCTCCTCTGGGGATGCACAATCACAAGACTTTAGTTGTGTGGAATAAAGAGCATGGACCTGCAGCTGTCAGACATCCCAGAGGGAAAAGAAGCATGGTCTGTTGATGGGGTGTGTCTCTGTTCATCCAGCTCTGCAGGAGAGCATGACCATCACACTCAGAAAAAGAATCTGAAAACAGAGATGGGAGGTGAACAGATTAAAATGTTGCATTTGCCTTGTACTCTTAGCTTGAGGTCACTGTTGTTATCTCATGCTTATGTTGGTATCATCTGCACACTGACCTTCAATCTGGTTTTATCTTAGAGCCAACTGGCTGCCTTAGTAATATTGCACAGTGAAAGAAAGCGGGGAGACTGGCTGCTGTCACACTCCATTCCTATGGCAATATGAAAAACTAGCAGTTGCAGTTCAGAGAAAAAGATTAGAAGGTACTTGGAAGTAAAAATGTGTGGATTAATTCAGTAATAGCATTTTTCTCCTGCCCTCTTAAATTCATTTGGCCTCCAAAATATTCCTCACAGAATGCTGAGAAAATGCTTCTGTAACCTTTTGTAAATGTGTTAACTTTTAAGATTCATCATCCAAGTTTGGGAAATACTGAAATATTTTGTTTAAAAGAAAAAAAACCCCACACAATAACAATATTAAATATTCTTGAGTTTTAGATTAACTGGAAGAAATCCAGATGTCCTCTTGGAGTTACCTGTTGTGAATAGCAATCATAATTTTGTGCCAATTGAGTTTTCAGTCTCAGTATGGGTGGAAGTTAATGATAAAATCTTCTCTTCTTTTTGCTTTCAGAGATTAGAAAATACAGATTAAACTTCTTTATGCCATGGAATGCCTCATGACCTCATAATTGTGTCCCTGTTCTAGTAAAATATATAAACACAGTCTTGTGGAAAAAGCAATAAATACGTTGCTAAGAAAGGCACAGAAAAACCACAGGGTGCCAAGTTTGAATGTTCCAATGCTAATTAAGACAGTCATGCAGATCTGGAAACAGCTAAAGATAAGATTGTGCCTTTCCATCACTGCCATTAAAAAAGGTTATTTTTGGGCATTGTAATCAAGTCATCTAAACTATGTATCTAGAAGAGGACTGAAAATTGTGCTCTGAAAGTAGAAATTCTTAAGAATTATGGTTCTTTTGAAGATGCTGGTCTCTACTTAATGTCAGGAGGATATTTCTAGTCTTTAGAGAACACTGTGATTCCAAATATTCACGTAATTCTTCTGGTTTGAATTTTGTACTATCCTAGAAGAGGAGGTGACAAAGATGATTAAGGGACTGAAACATCTCTCTTATGAGGAAAGGCTGAGAGAGTTGGACATATTCAGCCTCAAGAAGGAACAACTGAGATGGAACCTCATCAATGTCTATGAGTATCTGAAGAGAGGGTGCCGAGAGGATGGACTCAGGCTCTTGTGGTGCCAAGCACTAGGACAAAAGACGATGGGAAGAAACTGATGCACAAGAAGTTCCACCTAAATATGAGGAGGAACTTCTTTACTATGCAAGTGACTGAGCACTGGAACAGGTTGTCCAGAGAGGTTGTGGAGTCTCCCTCACTAGAGATATTCAAGAACTATGTGGACACAATCCTGTGCAATGTATTCTAGAATGATCCTGTTTGAGCAGGGAGGTTGGATCCACTGTGATCCCTTCCAACCTGACTCATTCTGTGAAGAGGAAAAGGAAAACCAAAAAAAAATTAGAACTCCTATCTTAAACATGTGTGGGATTTTTTTGGTGTTTTTTTCCACTTTTGTCTAACTCTCTGGAGAACACCTTAGAAGGATCCTATAGAACCATGTGCTTGGAGAACTAAACAGGGATGATTTTTATTACCTTCTAAGTGGATAGAATATTGGTTAAGGACCACTGTAGCACAGATGGCTTGATTCAATTGTATAAGGGAACAAAGTGAGCATTCTTAAAATATTTGCTTCTTTTAACATGACTTAGCAATGATATCTGTTCAAAGGTTCTTTTGAAAAAGGCAGGTCAATGAATCACTGTGAAAATCAAAATTTAAATTTGCTATTTTGGTTTGTTATGATTGGCTCATGCTGCTTTTCTGGGCATACATGGGCTATTCTCTTCAGTGTGAGAAGTGATTAGTATTCTGAACTACAACAATAGCATCTCATTAACATCATTAGATATCTTTGAATTTACTGGCAATGCCTTAATTTCTATCTTGCCAAGTGTGACTCAATTTTTGTTATACTGTGGGAAGTTTTGTGCTGGGAAGTTTTTTTTCCTTGTTCAGCTCAAGAGAACTGAAGTATTATATGATTGCAGGAAAAGTGCTGTGCTAAGTCTGAGACTGAGCCAATGATGTATTTTCTGCATCTGTATTTTCCTCAGCTGTTGTCTGATGTGTAGTGGCAGGTTGGGATGCATAGAGTACCAGCTGTTGAATTTCTGGAGTGAAGGTGCTTACCCACTGCTCCTAGCTATGTGCTTGAAGATCTGTTTCTAATACTGCTTCTTTTAGGGATCATACTTATGCAGCTTTGCTCAACTACTGAGAAAATTCTAATGCAACTAATTTTTTTGCAGCCAAAATTATTTGTTTTATAAACCACCTCACCATTTGCATAACAGCTTCACCATTAGGTATCAGGAAATGAGTGTGTAGGTGTTTTGTACTTTGGATCTTATATTTTTAGAGGGGATCATCATTGCAAATACTGAGGAGTTGTCAGCATCTATCTTGTGGAAAGCAAGCATGAGTAAAAATAATCACCACCTGCAAGGCCCTTTTAACTTGCTATTTAAAAGCCATAGGTTACTGATTTCAACATCAACAAGAGTATAATGAAAGACTAAATGAAAGCTAACTTGTAAAGAAAGAAAGTCGTGTGGTCTGATTTCAGAGTGTGATAATGTCTCACATGTGCTGTTCTTTGAAGGATTATGAAAGAGGTGCTGTACATTTTGAGCAACATCTAACTCAAAAATTTGAAAAGCTGTGACCTGTTCTTTATTTAGATTGCAGCTGTTTAATTTATTTATGGGCCAAAATGGTCTTTTGACTTACCTGTCAATTACAGAATCATAGAATAATTTAGTTTGAAAAGGAGCTGCTGTGGAGGTTGCTTTGAACCTTGTTTAAACAACAGGAGGCTGGAGATGCTCAAAACTCACCTGGACAACTGGGGTTTGTCCAGATGAATTTTGATTGTTTCCAGGAATAGAGTTTCCACAATCTCTTTGAGCAACCTATTTCAATACTTGACCACTTCCATGGTGAAATTTCTATACCTAAACAGAATGTCCCTTTTTGTAACTTGCTTGCTTCTGTGCACTTTGTAGAGGAGTTTGGGTACACCTTCTCTGTATGTTGCTATTAGGTGACTGCTATCCAATTTCATGTCAAAAATGGATAAATAAACCTGTATAAAATAGCCTACAGAAAAAACCACAAAAATCCACATAACACAAGATGGATGTAAGACAGACAACATTTTAGCTTTTGAAATGGCTCTAGCTGTGCATAAGCCAACTCATTTGTAACTAAAGGCATGCGTTAGTTCTACTGCTACATTTACTCATGGGTGGGGCTAAAAAAAGTTTAAAAGTCTGGTAACCACAAACTTAACCTGAATATAAATAAATAAATGTTAATGCTTACAGAAGACAGAACAGTCTTTAAGCCTTATTGTATAGAAGAATGTACAAGTATTTCTTTCTTATTGGTAAGGGCCCCAGCATACTTAATTTTAGATACTTAAAGAATACATAATACTTAAGTACATACATACTTAATGTACTTAAATCTCACTGCTGGTGAGAATCAGCTGTCTGCTATGTGCTGTAGAACTGTGGTGTTGTATTGGAAGTGGACCTCAAAGTTGGGATTTTATCACCTCTAAACACTTTGAAAATTGACTGTAATGTTCAAAACAAGAAAATATATCCTTTTAGCTTTCTTTGAAAGTACAAGGTTCTGTTGCTTCTCAGACTCTCTAGAGATGTAGTGAAGCAAATCTAGGCTGTTTGAGCTATTATGAAGCCATAAGTTTAATGAACATGTACTGTGTTTCACTCTTTCCATTGCACTTTCAATAATCTCGTTTCACAGAACAGATACTGTGTCAAGCCAAATTTTATCATATCTTAGAGCCCTCAGGACTTCCGTGACTTCAGCTACTGTAATCTTCTCTCTATTCCTTATTCTTTGCTTGAATTCTTGATTTGTGTTATGAATCAACCATGTTGCTCCTAAATTTATTATAAATTGAATATTCTGAGGGGGTTCTGCTCAGCAACACACATGATCCCTCTTAATTTTCTTAAATCAAACTTGCTTTGAGAATTATTTTGCTTACAAGTAGATGCTTTTTCTTTCATATTTGTTTGATTTAGTCTCATTTATTAAAAGGCAGTGATTGTTTTGTAACTGATATAAAGAACACTATGGCTTGTGTAGTATGAAGCATTTTTACTTGACTTTTATGACTGATTCCTCTGGCTGTTCTCCTAATTAAAACTTTTTTTTCAAAGTTTCTCTGTAAACTGTAAGCAAAAATATTGCTCAGAGCTGAGACAGTTTCTACTGCAACAAACTGCATCTTTAAATTACATCATATTTAAAATACAAGTAAATACGTGAACCTATTCTAGGTGGAACTTTTTGAACAAGTCTGCTGATAGTATCAGCACTGGAGCTTGCAAGAGTAAAATATGAACCTCTTGGATCAGTAGTACTTGGACCTTGCTATGTGTTAGCACGTGCCTGGATTCTTGTCCCCATGTGCTTGAGACTTTTTAATGACACTGGCAGAAACACAAAATAAGATTTAATATGAGGTTTCTGTAAAGGTTCTTTTGTGTTCCTAATAAAAAGTGCCTTTTGGTCTGAAAATCTACCAGATATGTACCTTGTAGGTAGAGCATAAAATTAATGTGAGGGATGGGAGGGGTTATTGCAAAGGAAAGAAAGAAAGATAGTTTCTTCTGAACCTGAAATTTTCCAGTAGAGATACCACAGAGTTGAAAAGCAAAAAGGAAGACTAACTTAACAGGAGTGGAACAGTAAAACATAAAATATTGGTTATTGGAACCTTCATAGCTATGACCATGAAAAAATGGTAATTAATAAGGATACTGGGAAGCATCTGATGTGAAGGTCAGGCTGACTTATATATTGATTATAGCATAAGTAATTATATTGCTCTTTCTAGTTTCTGTAGAAACGACTGGATTGTGAAAATAAAGGCTTTTAAAAATTTGTTGGAACATGCCATATTGTTGAAAGTAAGTGCCATGAAAAAGAGTAAGAGATCAAATACAGGGTATACAAAACAGGAACAAGAAATGGACAAAGACACAGGTGCATTCCTCAACATTGAAAACTTAATTAAAAACAGGTGTAGAAACACATTAGTTGAGGAAATCAGTGCTGTCTTGCTACCACCTTATACTACCATGCTAGAAACATTTACTCTTACCCATGAAGTCAGGAGTTGTTCTGTCAGGTCTCTGCTTCTGCAGTTCATCCTTTTTCTCCTGCATAAGAGATGAACCTCCTGTGGCTTTACAATAGCTAGGAAGCAAGTCTAGCACACACTCATTACAAAACTCCTGCAACATGAAGTGCTAGCAGGGGGATAGCTGTGAAATTGTAGCTAACAACAGAAGCTCTGTGGTAGGAAAAGCTGTATCATTAGTGCTCTGCAAACCTTTTCACAGTGATGCACAAAGTAAGAGGGAAGCTATATTGGTATTGCTTAGGCCAGGTGCTCTTAGTGAAATGGTAAAAGGCCAATATAAAGCTCTATAAAGCTGTGTCCTGGTTATAACTTTATACATAACAAAGCTAAAGAGAAGATGCTTTTTTCTTGTGAATTTGAGCCCAATACATTGCTCTAGCAGATCAAAGCTGTTTGAGTTTATACTCTAGGGGTAATCCTTCTGATACAAGAGATCTACTGTGACATCAGGCAGCGTTTATTTGTGTGATGTGAGCTGTGGCAGTAGTTGTCTGACAACTTTTTGAGCTTTTTGTGTTTTCTCATGTTCCAGCGTTTACAGGATGTGACTGTAGGCATGTGATGTAGATTTTGCTGTCTATGTTGCCAGGAGCGATGTTATACAGTGCCTTTGTACAAATATGTAATCTGTATCATCAGCAATGTTGCCATGGCATGTCAATGCTGTCCTCCTGTGTACATTGCTAACAGCCTAAAGCACTGTAGAGAAGAAAACCCTAAATATTATGAGTGTTATTAGTAAATAGGAATATTTCAAGTGTCAGCTTATTTTGAAGGCTGGTCAACCTTTATTAATGAACTTGTCTCAAGATCAAGTTTCCTGTACTGGAGAGTTGTTCTTTAGCAGTACATGAATATGCTCTTAGCTGCCCACTGCAGAACCAGGGGCCATCAGCCCCCCTCCTGTGTGTGGCTCGGGCACCATGCAGTAGTCTCTTAGCCCATATAAAAGATCACAAATTCTAACCCTGCCCTAAGAGAAACGGATGGTCCATGTTCTACCTAGTTAATTCTGCTTTCTGTGTCCAAACCTGCCATGCTGCGTAAAGCCATAAGCTCCAAGGAACAACAATGGAAAAAGGGCTATAGCTCTGCCTTTCTTAATCTCTTCCCAAAAGGCACTCAAGTGAAAGTACCTGAAGAGATATAAAGTCTCTCTTGTTTAAGTTGTTTTCAACACATTAACAGATTTGTTGTTCTAATTTTGTAAGTTCAAAATTACAATGCTTTTTCATTTAACATTACTGCATGTTGGGAGGAGGAAGACGATCAGGTCTCCACACCTGTTGCTTTCATGTCCTGTTAGGGGACAGTCACTTCATGGAAAAATTCATGCTGAGTACTTAAAACAAATAGCAACCAGCTGCTTGTATTTCTTCAAAAGAAAAGTCAAGCACAATAAATGCCTGTTAACTGTAAATTAATGTGAGAAGAAATGTGTGTTTCTGTAAATGAATTGTTGCTCTCTTCCTTATTTAGTTGTGGAGTGGTATTGTCTCCCTCTGCAGATAATTTATCCACTAGAAAAATCTCATTAGGATTATGGTCATTTCCCATGATTTTCAGAGGTGTCTCAGACCTCATCAGGAAGAGGGTCAAGAGGTAAATGAATCATTCTAATGATTTTACTGGTATTTCTTCCTTGCAAACATCTGGTAGCCTCATGACACTACTGAGGGGTTTATGAAGTGGTGTGCTGGAATCAGCTGGAGTAGAGTTAATTTCCTTCACAGTGGTTAGTACTGGGATATGTTTTGGATTTGTGCTGAATGCAGGGTTGATTATATGTAGATTTTTGTTATTGCTGAGCAGGACTTACACAGAGCCAAGATATTTTCTGCTTTTCATGACATGGTACGAGTTGGGGATGTGTGGGAGGTTGGGGGCAGACACGGCCAGGACAGGTGATGTGAATTGACCCAAGGGATATTCCAGACTGTAAGGGGTCATTCTCAGTGTATAAAGTGGGGAGAAGAAGGCACAATAGGGGGATGTTTGCAGTGGTGGTGTTGGTCTTCCAAAGTCACTGTTACCTGTGATGTGGCCCTGCTCTCCTGGGGATGGCTCAACACCTGCCTGCCCATGGAAAGCACTGAGTTAATTCCTTGTTTTGTTTTGCTTTGCTTTGTGTGAGGGTTTTCCTTTCACTATTCAACTTTCTTTATCTCAACCATGAGTACTTCAACTTTTACCCTTTTGATTCTCTCTCTGATCCTGCAGGTGGGGGAGCGAGCGAGCAGCTTTGTGGGGCTTAGTGGCCAGTGGGGTTAAACTGTGACAGGTGAGCAGCTTGTGCATGGCAGACACTCATTTTGACGATGAAGGACCAACCAGGACAATGTGTTTTGCATATCTCCATGAGAAATAGGTGTCTTACTCAAATGTTTGGATGTACTCAAGTTGGAGAATAAGCCACGTTGGAGAGGACACGCAAGGATCATTGAGTGCAGCTCCTGCCCCTGCACAGGACATCCCCAAGAGTCACACCATGTGCCTGAGAACATTGTCCAAATGCCTCTTGAGCTCTGTCAGGCTGGTGCTGTGACCACTTCCCTGGGGAGCCTGTTCCAGTGTCAACCACCCCCTGGGTGAAGTATATTTTTCTAATATACAACCTAAACCTCCCCTGACACAACTTCAGGCTATTCCCTCAGGTCCTGTCACTGGTCACCAGAGAGAAATGGAATACATAGCTATAAATTAGGAAAAAATCCTATCTTTTATAAGCTTTGATTTAGAATAGCTCTATTACTTCTAAGTTTGTCTGGGAAAATAAGGTTAGATGTGTGTATTGAATCCATGTGTTCTTGATGAAGGCATCTTAAAAAGTGGTCCAGTGGTTGTAGAAAACTGAAATGCTTTCTTTTGTATTGACTCTGCTCACAGATAGCATCAACTTAGCTGCAGTATTTCAGATACCAGTGATTTCTAAGTATAAACAATTTTTAAGTGCATTGTGAGATGGTTCAAATTACAGTCTTACAAGTGAAGGAAAACATTCAGAAACTATTTCTGTAAGGAAAAGTGATGTGCAAGGCTGTTGACCTTCAGTCACATCATTACAATTGGTTTCATGGCAAAATTTTTATGATCCGTGCAAACAACTCCTTTAAATAAGGTCTTAGCAGCTCTTCTGAGCCAAAAGCCAGGATTAAAGCAACAGCGTTTATTTTTAGTCAAGATATTTAGTCAGAAAGAGAAATGTAGATAAAAAAACTTTCCTGAATCAGAATGTGGTTAAAAAGATAATGAAATCCTCTTTTTGAAACATACTATTTGGTTTGCATTATGTTTCAAGGGGCTGTCCATCTAGGAAGAAGGAGTACAGTCTCATGGGGTCTTCTGTACCCCTCTAGAGATCTTGTGGGAGGGCTGAAGTAATTCACACTAGTTGTTCCTGCTAAGATTAAACAGGAAAGTGGCTTCCAACTATTAATTAAGAAATTCATAGAGAATTCATAGATTTGCAGAAGCAATGGAATTAATTACTGGATTTAAATTGTAATATACAATAGGATTATTTCAAAATTAGTTCTAAGTTGTTAGTTGAGTAACACTTCAGAAAAGTCTGCTGCAGTGACAGCAGGCACTGAATTTGCTGCAGCAAGGAAATCTATTCTGAATTGCTATACAGGTTTGCTCTTGGTGCTGGCTGTGGGAGTAGCTGTGGGCATTTACAATGCAAATGAGGAAGGACATCTTTCACTTCAGTCTTAGTAGACATAAGCAGCTTTCATAGTCTATACATTGTAGTCCAAGACTGTATCTTCTCACTGGTCAGCTGATTGTTTACTGACATATACTTTTTCAGTAAAATTAAACATACAGTTGCTTAATCTAAAGCCATTGTCTACCCTTTATTGAAGGAACACTTGCTTGTTTCTGTTAATCTTTCTGCAACATTCATTGGTCTGATTTTTGAAAAGAATCTACCTCTGTAGTTGGGAATGTAATTTGATTTGTCTCTTCTTTTATTTCTCTTTGACTGTGTAATAACTGTTTGGCTCTTCAAAAAAATTTAATAACTATGCAATGCAAAAAAAGGATGGGAAAATATAGACATAATGGGCTTTAAATGCATGTCGTATCTCCCTAATCTCAACAGAAGTGGGAAATAGTCTCTGGTTTTGAGAACTTCAGTACCAATTGTGGAAGTGAGCTTTAGAACAATTTAGCTAAATCACAAATCAGTTTTGAGACAGGATAAGTAGCATTACAGAAGTATGTCTTCTAAAGTGATTTATATATTGGCAAAGTAGTCACTGCACAGAAAAGGTGAGAACTGCATCATTTGCAGAGGACATGAGGATGAAGCAGATATTTTATGAGAAGCTGCCTACAAGGAGAAACTCTGGTAGAATGGAAATAAGAGCCTATTTGTGCCTAAATTTCCCCTTAAATCTTCAGGATGCTCTCAGATCAATACTGGGGTTGAAGAACTGTGACTTTTATTAAGATTCACCAAAAATAGATCTCAGGAGGATTTTGAATGAGAGTGTGTGTAGGGGGAAGGGGGTGGCATATTGGAGTGTGAAGGCATTTTTTTCTTTTTTTTTTTTTTAGCAGAGTGGGCAGCATGGAGGGAGTGTGAAAAAGTAGCAGGAGAAAGAGACAAATAGGCGTTTCTGACTAAGTTGTTGTGACAGGAGGCAAGGTCCAAGGGATAATTTGGGATGGTAAACCTTTAAGACCAGACCTGATTTGATATGGTAATGTGGAGGAAAGTACTGTAGAGGCTTGAAAGAAGGATGTGATTTGAATAAAAAGAGAGATTGAACAGATGTTTATTAGAGTTTCCAGTGGGTACTGAGATGAAGTTTTAATATTTTGAGTGTGGGTGAGTTCTGAAAGCCATTGGCCAAAGAAAACTTAGCTATCCTTTATGCTGATAAAAGTTTAGTGAATGAGAGATGAACGGAAGTTTGAGGCTTTGTTGTGCTGCAAAATTAAATAATGGTGACAATAGAGGGTTTATCAAAAGGAACGGAAACATGCAAAATGGGCTGATGTGAGAAGAAAAAGAGGTATATTTTGTCCATACTAAGCTTTGGCTTGCCACCACTCAGCCAGGACAGATGCTAGCTGACTAGATAAAGTAATGGGTGCAAAAGTATTAAAAATCTAAGAAGTAAAGCAGATGGGAAACTGTCAAATAACAACACAATAGGTGAGAAGCAGCAGACTTGCAAGTTCTTAGGAGACAACAAAAACTGAGTTTCAAATATTTTGCTGCCCAGCAGCCATTATCACCTACCTATTTTCACATCACAGTCCATGCTGTTCTTTCCTTGCCCTATGTTATATGTGGTATTGTGAATCCTTAACTCTCATGCACAGGAGAGATTAACATGTCTGGTGTTGTATGAAGATAATTACTTTGTTTGAAATGCAATTTGATTAAACTGATTAAATAAAAGCTGTTAAAACACTGAAGACCTGAAAAAAATGTACTTTGATTTATAAAAATCTCTAGGTATATTCAGGTCTCATAGGCTCATATTTCTCTATGGTAATGGAAAATTTTCCTCCACCTTAGCTTTGCTAGGTCAGTACTTTCTTTCCATGGAGTGATACCTAGATCTTTTGATCCACTGGAATTGCACAGAGGTCCTATTTACAGGTCTGGCTCTTTCTGTGGCATCTGCACCAGAACTGCATAGTCTTGGCTTCTTGGGTTCCTTGTGACCAGGTAAAAAGGGTGTGTACATGCTGTCAGTGGCCCTACTTCAGACCTGTCGGTGTTTAACTATGGGTTCTTTTTAAGGGGATCAGCTCAAGCTAGACACGAGAAGATGAGTACCATTGATATCTAGACCTTTCCTTTTTGCACTTGAAGGAGCCTATCTCTCAAGAGAGGGATTTGTCAGAATTTGTATCACAAATGTTAGCCAAGTGATTTGCCTCAGTCTCAAGATTTCAAGCAGCTCAGAAGTACATCTAAAGCCCTGAATAGAGGATGATATAACAGTGGTATTTAACACAGCTCTGTATCAATGATTACATAGCACTTTCTTGAACAGAGCTGGCTCTCCCTTGCCCACAAGATTTGGCTTCAATATAAATAAAAACTGAAGATTTCCTGGACAAAAAAATAATTTGTGAAGATGGAAGAACTTGAGCACACTGCAACTAAGGCAATCATGAATTTAGATAACTGTTATAGTTTCTTTTTTTTCTTATACATAATTATGTCAGCTTCACAATTCAGGTTTTGCATACTCTTTTCCCACTCAGTTTTGCTGTTAAAGATCTACAAAGTTAAAAACAGTCTACCTTTTTATCTGTTTTCTTCAGTGAGACATTTCTGCCATTTAATTTAAATACAAAAAGCTGTATGTTTGTGTCATTCCATCTCTTGACATAAAGCTGATGCAATTTTAAATATGGGTTAAATGGAAAGGGACTGAAGGCAGTCAAATAAACATATTTATCTCCATTTTCTGCTAAAACAAGAAGCCTACCAAAGGCTTTTAGCAAGCCTCAAGCGGTGCCTGTTATAAGATTATGTACTATAACATTCTATTAAAAAACATTTAAAAATAGTGTTAGTAAACCATTAAGTCTTATTAGTTTCATTTTGACTTTTGTGTATATTGGCTTTTAAAGTGAACATAGAGACTGACAAAAAGTTGGCAAGGCAGCGTGAAGGTTTGGTGCTGCCCTGATAATCCTGAGCCATAATGACACTTGTAGTTGGATAAGGGCCAAGAAAGACCTGCAACTGTGTCCTGTGTAAAGGATGGCTGTAACAATTCCCATGGCTGTTCATTGTTGGACACTGCTTGGAGAGCAGTGACGAACCTGTGACTTCTGCTTTGTACTCCTGTGAAACCAATGGAAATTTGACATCCTTAATAACAGCTCTGTACATGTAATTCACTCATATATACCCTATCTTATTTGTGAGAGTTACTGATAGAAAAGAGGAGTCTAAAACATCTGCTCTGCCTGAGTCTGGATACAAGATGCTTTGTCAAATGGCATCTGAGAAAGTACTGTGGTAAAGATGCATCAGCTTTTGAATTTGGTAGAAATCAGCGGCATGCTGCAGAAAAGTCGTGCAACAGATGGTAAGTGAAAACTTCTGTCCCCTAACAAGGTGGGATGACTCTAAATCACTGAACTGAATGTAACAAAAAATATTTGTCAGTTATCCAGTCTGACTTAACATTTCATAATAGCACAGTTTACATTTTTGGGCAGAATTTGTGCATCTTAATTTTTTCATACTTTCCTTTTGTGCTTGTTCCTGTGGTTTTGATAAGTTGCACAGAAAACTTAAAACAGTTTTGGTTTTTTAAAAAAAAAATTAAATTTCTTTTTTGTTTTGCAGGTAATGGAAATGGATAATCTTCATAGGGATTTGAATTATCCATGTAAATGTCTGAGAACAGACAGGAGGGAGACTATTCTTCCATCTGCTTGATGGAAATCCTTCCTCCTATGTTTGATTTTAATTTGGGGTCTTTTTGCATGATTGCTGCTTACCACAGTCAGTAGTTCATTTTTATAACTGCTGCTGACAATTACAGAGGGCTAGTGTTTTCTATTTGTGTATAAGTGCTTGAATGAAATGTAAAGGTTTGGAAACTTACGTATATGTCTCCTACTCTTTTAGAAATCTACTGTGATTTTGTGGATTGTCAAAGGCAATGAGAAGTCTTAGGAGAGTATTAAGCCAGCTGTGGGAGAACACATCCGAATTCTGTAGGACAGCTGGAAACAGGAGATGTGACTTTGTTAGAGATCCTGTATACTTCTCTTTGAGACTTGACCCTATATAGCCCTTGTACAAAAATATGTGTTAAGAGCAAGAAGCTGTCAGTCAGTTCTACTTAAAGACCCTTGAAAAATTGGAACCTGTATTTTTAGAATAATGGATCCCAACCTTTTCCTTGTGAGAAAAATACTTCCAAATGGTACTTAAATTGCCTATATAGCTTTTCCTCTGAAATATTTAATCATGAATATCTGGGATGAAAATCTGGCACCTGGCAGTGGTAGGTGCTTAATCTATCTGTATTTCTTAAAAATGACAACCTGGTATGAAGAAAAAACTTGGAAAGGGAGAAATTTTTCCTGTCTGAAACACCAGCTCTCTCAGGCACAGCAGAACAGCTGTTGTGAAACTCTGCTGGAGGTACTGAGTGGGCTGTGGTGCCATGCAGGAACCTATAAGAAGGCAAACATACTGTGAATAAAAATAAACATAAATGTCAATGATGATGATTTAAGATTTGTTTGTAGACCACAGGGGAATATTTATTTATATATATTTTTATCTATATATATAAAAAACCACTTGTATATGGAGAGGCATGTTCAGTGCAGAGGGGAATATGAAGAACAATCAAGAATGGTACAAAGACCTTTAAGTTATTAAGAAGGAAATATGTTTGAGAACTACAAAGTGTTTAGATTATTCAGTTAAAGGAAGAAGTCTTAGAATCATAAGATCGTTTGATTGGAAGGGATCTTTAAAGATCCTCTAGTTCAACACCCCTGCAATAAGCAGGGAAACTTTCCACTAGACCAGGTTGCTCCAAGCCATATCCAACCTGACTCTGACAACCTCCAACAATGGGACATACCCAGTTTCACCCTCTTCATAAACAATTTCTTCCTTTTATTGTCCCTCTTTCAGTTTAAAGTTGGTGCCCTTGTTCTGTCACTACAGACCCTGGTAAAGAGTCTTGCTTCATCTTTCTTACATGCCCCCTAATTATTCAAGTTCTCTAATAACATCTCCTTGCTGTGTTCTCTTCTCCAGGCTGAACAATCCCCACTCTTTCAATGTTTTCACAGGAGAGGCACTCCAGCCGTCACATTTCTGTGACCCTCCTGTGGACCCACTCTACCAGGTCCATGTCCTTCTTGGGTATCTCAAAGCTGGATGCAGTATTCCATGTGGATCCTCATCAAAGCAGGGAAGGAAAGAATCACCTCTCAAACTTTGGCCATGCTTGTTTTTAGGCAGCCCAGGACACAATTGAATTTCTAGGCTATGAGTGCACATTGCTGACTCATGATCAATTTCTCATCCACTTGTATCTCCAAACCTTCTCCACACGGCTGCTCTCACATGATTCATCACCCAGTCTGTACTTATGCTGGGCCTTGTCTCAGTCCAAGTGCGGGACCTTGGACTTGGCCTTGTTGAACTTCATGAATTTCACACTGGTCCACTTGAGGTCCACTTCTCAAGTCTGTCAAGGTCCCTCTGGAAGTCATCTCTTCTCTGAAATGTATTAATTGCATCCCTCAGCTTGGTGTCGACAACAAATTTGCTGAGGTTGTACTCAATATCCCAATTTCACTAATGAAGATAGTGAATAGTATTGGTCTTGATACAGACCCCTGAGGAGAACACTGCTTGTTACTGTTCTCTGTTAGGACATTGGGCCAAATGACCCCAATTCTTTGGGTGTGACCATCCAGTCAATTCCTTATACTCTACCAAATAGTCCATCCATCAAACTCCTATGTCTTTAATTTAGAGAAAATGATGCTTTGTGGGACAGTGTCAAAGGCTTTATAGAAGTTAAGGTAGATGACATGGTATCAGTTGCTCTTCCCTTTTCCAGCAATGCATCACTCCAGTAGCTGTTACTAACAAGCAACTCATTATTTGGAATTAATAGAATATGAGTAAGACCAAAAGTCAGTCTAAATTTTAGCAGGCTATCTTTGATACAAATGACACTAGGAGTATAAAGTTTGTAATTTGATATTTCAATGAGAAATTATGCTCTGTGAAATTTTATGATGGTTTCTCTTCGTTCAAGAACTAGCAAAAGTGATCTGCCTTGCAGAATCTCTTATCTTATAAGCATGGATCTTAAGAGAGTAAATTCAAATCCCAAATATTTTCATATTGATCATATTTTCAACTGCTGAAATCTGACATGGCTCTGCCTTCAGTCAAATGATGTTCAATTGAAGCAGTAAAAAAATTTACTCTTTAGTCTGGAGTAACCTTTAGCACATCTGCTTCATTGCACTTTTGGGACAAAGGCCTTTATTTAGAGTTACAGGTTGCAACCAAGAGAATAAATGGAATACTAATGCTTTGTTTGTACTTAGTTACTTATCCTAGTAATTTTCCATGAAATAACTCATCTATGGAGACACAGAAAGTGGTGCAAAGTAGTGTTGAATGAAATAAGTGAAACATGAGATATTTTGGAGAAGATCAAATCAGTTTTCAGGTGTGGTGAGAAATGATTGCTTTAGTATGTTTCTCTGTGTGCCAAAGCTTTTTTAATGTTTTAATGAGTAACAAATACAGTTGCAGTACTTGATGAAAAATTTTTAATTCATAGGGTTTTTTTGGTTAAAATGCTTTTTGAAATAGATAGGAAAGAGTGGTTGTGCAAACTGGTAAAAGTGACTAAAAGTTATAGATAAGTTTGCCTGGGATTGTAACTTGGAGGCTTAACGGTTTTCAGCCTCTCATCTCGTCATATATGTTCATTTCAGTTATTGAAAGAGAGAAGGTTTTTGTAAGATGAACCTTTTTCTCTGAAAACATAAATTTTTTTCTTGCTGAAATGGTAGCCTATTCCATATTTTTGGACTCTGCTTTAGAAAAGTATTTTATTTAGAGGCACTAACAGGTGTTCTTACAGTATGGTTCTATTTCTTCCTAGCTCCTCAATGATGTTTTCTTTGTCTGCAACTGCAATAAGAAACTACTGAAAATAAAATGGAAATTAACCTTAGGTTGTAAATATGTACTTGTTAGTTTGCATACATGTTAATTGTTCTCTGGTATGTGGTGTAAATCTTGATCTCTGCTGTAGAGGCTTTACTTACAGGGGAAAAGATAGGTGAGGGGATGTTGTGGGTTTACCCAGGAAGGGTCAGTCTTGCAAGTGACCTATGGTGCAGGAAGCAGTGCACCTTGCTTCCTGGGAAACAGAGCCAGTGACCAACTAGTTTTGAGTATTGATGGGTGTATAATCCAATTAAAAGTTGTTCCGCCTCCAGGGAAAAAAAACATATTTAAGAGAGATACACCTGAAAAAACCCCTTTTTTTTTTCCTGTCCTGTTGCCACCAGAGAAAGCAAGTCCTGTGCTTCTCTCTCTGGTAAGGCTGGGCCTTTGCCCTTCCCCCCCTCCCCCCCCACCCTCAGAGCGGGGAGGGGGGGAGGTTTGGAAGGGAGTTTGCAGCAGCAGTGCAGCTGAGTGTGGGGGAGGACCCGGCCTGAGCTCTCTGGCTGCTGGGCAAAACATTTCAGCTTCGCAGAGCCGGGCCCTTGCTCCGGGCTGGGCAGAGGCCGGGCTGGCTCCCTCCAGGCCAGGCCAGCTTCACAGAGTGAGGCTATTGAGACTCTTAACTGCTTCTGCAGCCCGGCTCAGACTTT
>VZTJ01003040.1:629786-734523 GCA_013397795.1 Orthonyx spaldingii
ACCCCATGAACTGTCATAACCCACCGTAGTAGCAGTGGGAAAGCTACTGGTGTGGGAGGGATGTTCCACAACAAGCAGAGATCTTTTTCTCCTGGGTGGTTGCTAGTTGTGAGGCTGAAAACCATAAGAACTGTATTTCTTGTGGAGAAGTCAACGTGGTAAAGCAGGAGAAAACTCCTCTCCCTAAATGAACTGAAGAAAGACTAATTTAGAAGTGGTAAACTGACTGAAAGTCAAAGTGTTGTTTTTTTGTATTGTCATTGAAAAAATGGAGAGGTGGGAAGAGCAAAGGTATTCTGATGGTTTTGTTCTGGTTCTTAATTTTCTTCCTTCCTTTTAGGTCTGTTAATAAACTCTCTTTATATTCTTGAAAGTTTGAGCCTGCTTTACCAACTCCTAATCCTTATCTCACAGCAAAATTAAATAAAATCTGGTAAGTGTACTGGCATTTAGCCAAAAAATTCAGGTGAACGAACTCAAACCACTACACGGGGAAAAAAGAGGTTACACAAAAATGGAAGAGTCTGTTCAAAAAGTAACCAAATGTCTGGATCTTTTTATCCAGATCTCTAGGATGTTGTGCTGATATTAATCTCAATATTTGATTTTTGAATTAAAACCAGCCATTCTGTAGCCTGATGTGTAGATGTCACT
Source organism: Orthonyx spaldingii (assembly GCA_013397795.1). Lineage (NCBI taxonomy): Eukaryota > Metazoa > Chordata > Aves > Passeriformes > Orthonychidae > Orthonyx > Orthonyx spaldingii. Next base: position 630,441 of record VZTJ01003040.1, read on the forward strand.
ATTTTAGCAAGGCAGGTATATTAGTCATTCACTACATACATTTGATCTGGATAAACCCAAGGTTTTAAAGGATGAAAAATCAGTGGGGAAAAAAAGTGAAAATGTATTAGCTGTCTTGACAGCATGAGTTTCAGTAACAGAACTTTTAAACTCAAAAAAAAAAATGGAAAAATGAGTAGGATTTGGAGCTGGGCTGGAAAATATCTTGTCATAGGTTAGGCGAAGTAAATTTAGTGCAGATCTGGATGCTGGGGTGGGTTTATCCAAGAACAGATGAGCTGAGAGTTTTTGCCCTGCTCAACTAGCTCTCACATGAGCTTCCTCACTTGTACACTGTGCTGCATTCTCTAGGCCTTGCCTTCCATTCCTGGCAGAGATCGCTCCTGGTCCAGGGAGGTTGGGCAGAAGGTTGTGGTTGCTGCTGTGGGAATGCTTACGGTTACACGGTTGCAGTCCCTGGTATTAAAGACCAAGGCCCCTCTATACCACTGTCGTTTGTCTCCATGCATTCTTCACCTCCAGGTTTTTCCCCAGAATGGATCAGTTTCTTTGTGTTTCCTAGGTCTCATTTTGTTTTCTAGACAATCTGTTTTTGGGAACCCTTCCATTTTGCCTCTTTACAGAACCTCAGGTTCCTGGTTATTCTTGTCTAGACAGTCTATGTGCAGAAACACAATCTGTGATGGGCTTTCTAATCTGTGGTTATGTCTCATCTCTTTTTTTTGTGTGAATTGGTGAATTCAGGATGTGCTTCTTTGTGTAGATGTTATTAAAATATGCAGTCAGCCCATACTGGTTGCAAGTAGCAAACAGGCTTTTTCTTGAGAGTTTAGAAATTATGGTTTGGATGTTCACTCCCTCCTTATACACCACCACCACCTCCTCCTCTCCCCAGTTATGTGCCCTTATGTTAGCATTCACAGCTTAAGCTACATATTTCCTATAATTGTGGAAAATTGAGTCTTGTGATGGACTGCAAGTTCAAAACTGCCTATTTGGTTTTATCTTGAGACCAGGGCTGAAATGGAGACAGTGTGTGATTACCTTATTTTGAATATCCAAATATCCACTGCTCTTTAGTCAAGGGAACAAGACTTGTGACAAGCCATTACTCATTCATGTAATTATCTAAGCTATAGGTACAGAAACTTGTTTTAGAGCTGGTTTCAGCAACATTAAGTTTACTTTAGCTTCTCAAGTGCACAAAATTGTTTTCTAAATTGAGCTGTTTTTGCATCTCCTTGAAAGTAAAATCATAACTTTCAGATAAATATACAATAAATTGCAAGTGAGGTGAGCTTGTTACTTTTTAGCAGAATGGTTCTTCTTGTTAGGCATCAGCTATACTTCAGGTCAATGTAAAAGTCTGGCTGAAGTTTAAGGGAATTCAAGCAGAGCTGGTTACATTTTGCTTTGAAGTCGGATTTACTGGTACAAGGTACTATAATTTTTCTTTTTAATATCTAGTTTTGCTTTCAAACATCTTGAGGTTGATATTCAACAGCTGTGAATTTCCAGGTAATTAGCATAACTCTCTCAGCAGGAAAGTTGTCCTTCCTGACAAAGATGTCACTGTCAGTGATATTTTCTCTTTGACTCACATCTGCTGCAACTGCTGTGTTTTCATTCTGACAGGTCAAACAGGTGGATATCAAACAAAAGCTCTATCTCCCAAGGTGGTATCAGATGTGATTCTAGGAGAAAGTAAAATTGCTAGCATTTCCTCGCTTGTTTAATTTCTTTTTCTGGGTATTGTGTGCAGAACCCAGAGGGCCACATTCTTCAGACATAGCATCTTTATGAAAATTATGGTTTCAGAAGTACTTTTTCATAACATGTACAATTTATTCAAGGCCCAAGAAGGAGTTAGGAAAATACATACTCCTTTCCTTTGTGAATAAACTGAGTATAATTTCAGATGTTGACCATATGAACAGAAAGCACAGAAAGTCCTGCTATTCTGTTTTGCATTCAGAGTTGACAGTCTGGATTCTGATTGACATTCCCCATGCGAATTGATCTGGGAAGATAGTGATCAAATTTCCATTATTTTCTTGCAGAGATCTCCCTTTAGAATCCTCATGAAGGGTAGGTTTGGTGATGAGCACCTAAAGAAATACACCCGGTCTGTCAGACTGTTGGGATATGATAATTTTAATTAAAGCCAGTGAAGAAGGGATCTAAATGTCAAAAGTCCTACATCTTCCAGAAGCTATTTCTGCCTCAAGGTGTTTGAGAAATGGAACACTAATAAATGCTGTGAACTTATCATTAGTACTCTGGCTACAGGTGGAAGAGAACAACAGGAGTTTATAAGAACCTCACAATCTCAGGAGGTAAAATTAGGATGCTAAATTGGTAGGAGGTAGCAGTAGACTACATTAGAGAAGTTTAAAAAATCCACATTACTGAAATAATTTCCATGTCACTTTCATGACATTTGACAAAGTCTATTTCAATAATGGATTTTTTAAATTTCATTTGAAAATTAACCTAAATCTCTATGTAAGACTTTCAATTGCAATTGTGACCACTTGAGTAATTAGAGAATTAGAAACAGAAGGAAAGCTTTGTGATCAAACCAAGACATTCTAAGTGCTTCTTGAAGATGGAATAGCTTCTTAGGTACATATATAATTAGGAAGGTTTTTTTAATGCTTAAGGAAAAGTAGTATTTGTAGTAATGACAATAGCTATTTAGAATACGCTAGTCCATTCTGCGGTTGTTTTTCAAGGATGCAACTATATACTTTAACTTCTTTCCTCTGCCAAAAAAAAACAAACCACCAAAACCCACAGCAAACCCCAAGCCTCACAGTAAAAATGTACTGTATCTACTCTGAAGGCAAGATTGAAACCAAATAACTTTGGATATTTTTCTCCTAAAAATAAGACTGGTATTTCCTAGAACATATAGTAGTTAAAATTGTAGCTATTGATCATGCTTCATTCATTTTAATGCCAGTATCTGGCTGCCTAATTCAGTATCTGACTGAGAAGTAAACATTGAACATAACCTTCTAATCTTAATATATTGGTTCATTAGTTCCTCTGGGTCTCTGCACTGGATTACTTTTCTCCTTTTTGAGTCTATTTCTTTGGAGACTTTCTTTTTACTCTCTTCATGTCTGTTGTAATGATACTGCCTGGTGTAACACTTTGTGGCTGGAGATGTGTGAAGGTCCTCCGTTTTCCAGGTGTGACATCTGTTGGCTGGTTGGGCCTTCTCCATTTCCTGCCCTGAATCTGACCAAAATCAGTATATATAAAGCAAAGTGTGTTAGTCTTTCTTACACTGTAAGAATGCTACAGAATCTCAGTCATGAAATGGTTGGAAGAGAGCTCTGGAAGATTCTTTTCCCTGTGTCTTGGTTGAGGAAATAGGTTATTGTCAGCAATTATTTCAGCCTTACTGGCATGGTAGTTCTCACTGGCAGGTCTTCAACAGCTGTGTCCTTGTTTTCCTTCAGGAGACTACCAAGGTGCAAAATCCGTCTTAATCCAGTTCTTTTAGGCTTGAGAGTACTAACATTGCTTTGGTTCAAAACAAGAATGTTCCCTTGTAAATAAGACTTATGTGAGGCAGATTAGTAATTTATTTATCTTTACCTTTGTGATTTTTATAGGAACCTTTTTGATTTGGTTGGTTGTTTCTGTGGGTTTTTTTAGGTTTTTTGTGGGTTTTGTTGGTTTGTTGTTGTGGTGGTTGTTGCTATTTTTTTTCCCCTTGAAGTTTCAGTTCCTTCTGGTTCTGTTTCTTGGCTTTGGGTATAATCGTATTAATCAACTCAGATTACTGGAAAAATACTGTTAAATCCGTATTTATTGTTCTTCAAGGAGAACTGTTATAGAACCCATGACTATTTCCAGGATATCATTAATAGGAGTAGAGGTCATTTATTGCCATTAACACTAACTGTAGGTAGACAAACTGCATGAAGTGTGCAATTTTGCAAACCTTCCCTTAGGATCTTGGTACAGATATTGAAAATCAATTCCTTTTTACTGTGTTTTCAAAAATCACAATTTTTAATTCATCCTTGTTTTCCAGCTCAGAGAAAAACTTTTTGTCGTGGAGATGTCTCATACAAGCAGGCACTGTATCTACCTCATCCACTATATCTTTATTGTGTGCTTAATACGAACTCTTCTGCCTGTGCTTCAAAATTGCTGTGGGTTTAATTCCTCTAGTGTAAAGAAGTTCTTAAATAGTTACAGATTCACAGTTTACTTGTATGTCTAAGTCAGGGAGGATGGGTGAAACATGCCAGACAAAGGAACTGGTGCAGCTGTTGGCAAAATATCTGGCTGTTCATAAATGGGAACATCTGACATCTCTCACGCATCACAATGGACAGTAGAACCAGACAGTTCTACATTTAGATCTTAGACATTTTGCTTATTCCTTTCATTTTCCCGGCACTTTGCTGACGATGTTAGAATTCATTCAGTTCACTGTTTTGTCCAAGTCTGGATTTTCAAATGATTGATCACATTATTAATTTACTTACCTTTGTCTTTAGGGAAGAGCTGAATGGGAAGGACTGAGGATTCCATGCTTCTGAATTTTTAAGGGTGGTTCTGATTTACATTTAATTAAACTTTGCAGGGACAAATGTGATCTACCTATCAACATGGCAAAAAGCAACCCTGCTGTGCTTTCAAAGTTATTGTTCTGTGACTTAATTGGAAGATGAGAAATTTTGAATCATATTTAACTATAACAGGATTTTTCTAGTGCATCTTAATTCTACTTCTAATTGCAGAATGGTTGAGGTTGGAAGGAGTCTCTGGAGGTTACCTGGTCCGACTGCCTACTCTTCAGGGATACGTATATCCAGTTGCCCTGGACTATGTTCAGATGGCTTTTGAATATCTCCAAAGAGGGAGACTCCACAACCTCCTTGGGCAACCTGTGCCAGTGCTCAGTCACTCTTACAGTGACAAAGGACTTCCTGATGATCATTTGGAGCCTTCTCTGTTTCAGCTGATGTTCTTTGTCTCTTCTGTTACTTGAGTACTGCCAAAAAGAGCCTCACCCCATCCTCTTTGCACCCTCTCTTCCTGTAGATCTATACATAAGTAAAATAAACCATGAACCTTCTCTAGGTAAATACTGCAGGTCTCTGAAGTTCCTCATGATCCCATCCCTTCATCATTTTCTTGGCTCCTTACAGAAGTTGATTCAGTATGATCATGTGTGTCTTGCACTGAGGAACTCAGAACTGGACTCAACCCATGTTTAGGCTTACTAGCAGTGACACCACTCTCCCGACACAGTCCAGGACTCTGTTAGCCTTTTTTACAGCAAGGGCACATTGCTGGTGTATGTCCAGATTGGTGTCCAACAGGACCCTCAGAACCTTTTCTGCTGAGCTGCTTTCCAGCTGGTCAGCTGTCAGTGAATACTGGGAGGACTGGGGTTTTTCTGCCCAGGTGCAAGGCTTAGCACTTCCCTTTTATGAACTTCAGGAGGTTCCTGTCAGCCTATTTTTCCAGCAGCCTGTATTTCCAGCTTATTGAGGTCTCTCTGAATTGCTGCACAAACCTCTTATGTAGTGCAGCTAGCTATCTATTCTGCCCAATTTTGTTTAATCAGTCAGAGTCACCTTCTGGTGGGCTTTCAATTTATTCCATGTGTGAACTTCTGAGCTTCCTAAATGAAGGGCCTGTCCTGCTTATATCAGTTGCAAGACAAACTCTGTAGTAAGACATGTATTTTACTTTCTTGTACTAATATTAACACTTGCTTTGTTTTTTTCCTGTAGACTTAAGAGCTGTGGTTATGAAGAAAAAATATATTATGACAAGTTTTTATCAAATGAACCCCACTGACAGATATTTATATAACATAAGGCATTTATAATTCTGAATGCTATTAAGAAAATGTCTGTCTTCAAAGACGGGAGAAAAAATTATACAAGATGAAAATCTGTAGAGGTGCCACTTATGAAGCCGAAAAAATCATGATTTGCTTGTCAGCAGTATTAAATAACATAAGTCACCAAATAAGTAGTCATGGTTGACAGTCACTTCTGTTACTGTTCTCATAATCTGATTTCACAAATGTGGCAAGAAATGTACTCTTCAGTGATTTAAAACATGTAGTGTTATTCCCTAAAAGAAGAAACGTATTTATTGACAGCTGTGGATATCAGGAACTGCTGATCTACAATAATGAAAATTTTCTTTATGCTTCACTATACTTACACTCTGAAAAGCGTGTTTTTCCACACAGGAGGCAGATGGAGGTTTTTGCACATTTTCCTCTCCATGAAAAAATATGAAGATGTCTTCAGGCACAAGGTCAGAAGGCTTAGCCATCTATGTCTCCCAGTGAATGAAGAAAAGATTTGGAAAAAAATGTTGTAGATGAACATAACTTGAGACAAAACTGATGATCTGTTAATGCACACACAAGAAAAAAAAAAAACCCATAGTGCATTTGCTCTAAAACACCATTAGTAATGTCTCCCAGTCTTCTTGAAAATACTTTCAGCAAGAAAAGCCTGATATTGTGCTTGTGAAATCATTGTCCCTAAAATGAACATGTCACCTCTACCTTGTAAAATTCCTCTTTTGGGAGGTTGCTGATCCCATGACTGAGAGTGATAATGAGGGAAGAGAACTGTGACACTGGTTGCAGATTTCCCTTTTGGTATTGAAGTGTGTTGACTATTGTGATGTTGTTCAGAACATGGTATTCAGATTTTTAGTAACTCTTGACTTTTCTTGTCTGCAAAAGAATGTACAGAAAACAATGGTACTGGTAGGAAAAACCCACCATAACATCAGATTCAAGAGTCTTAATACCTAATTCTGTAAGAATAACATTTTTAATTTATGAAGATTTGTAAGACAAACAGAATATTAATAGACCCAGACAAGATATACATTGCTGAACAACTGTTGGGTTTAAAGTTACCAATACATCAAAAATTAGTAATAGAATTAGTATTCCTGATTTAAAGATAGTTAATAAATAGATAATCAAGGTTCCCCTCATCATTGTGTAATAAGGATTTCAGGTGTTACAAAAAAATAGCTTTGGGGTATCTTTATTTTTAAGCAATTTTTGTTGTTCTGATCCTTGAAATAGCACTATTACACACCTCGATCAGAATGGTTAACCTGTGTGAAAAACAAAGCTGATTTTTTTTTTTCAAGATCAAAGCAAAAAAACCTAAATACAAAAGTTCCTTTGAGTATCAGTAATCTATTGCAATACTGTCAGGCAGCCTAACACAGGAGCATGCCAAGGATGTAATGCCTATATTAAGAACACGGATATGTATCTAACACAAATGTATGCTGCTCCTTGCTCTGCAGCCCTCCCCCCTGCTTTATGACCTGGTTTCTACAAGGAGGAGTCAGATACATGGAAGGGGTCGCAGTGCACTAAAATGTATCCCACTTTACACAGAGAGTTTGAAACGCTCCATGGAAAGTCTGCCCAGTGGACAGACCTAGAGCCGAAGTGACGTTCAGAGGCCATTGAACTTTAATCCAGTATCCTTGAACAGAATCCTTTCACTGCAGTTTTCTGGCAACTTGCATTGAGCCTCTGGTGTTTGTGCACCAGAAAGGTGCAAAAAGCAAAAATTTTTGTTTTGTATGCTTGCTCTGCTTCTGTGCAAGCATAGAGTGTGTGAGTGGGTATATTTGTGTGCATATATATACTCCCAAGACAAGGCATTTCAAAATGCATTTGTCTGAATTGCAAGCACTTAAGGAAAATATGAGACATGAAAAAATGTTCTGCTGAGTAGTCATTATTAGAGCAATGCATAAGCAGTAAGCTTCGAATTCTTAAATAACAGGACTGCCTGTTGTCAAAGGAAAACAAGTAACAGCAGCTCTGCTTAAGTCAGGCACTGTCAGATTATAGTGATGTGAGATCAGCAGGTACCAGGATTCTGCTACTAATCGTAAGTAGAACTTCTGTTTCTGAAAGAATATAAAAAATTATGAATACAAACTTTCTTAAATATTACTTCTTACTGCTGTGACATGACTAAGTGTTTTCATAGTGGGATAAGGTGATGTGTCCTGGTTGTAGTTTGAAATATCTTCACAAGAAGGTGGGTTGCTTGGTTCACACCTCTCTAACTGACTTGGTCTGCAGTCTGTAATACTCTATCTTTTGCTTTTTGGAGATTCAAGTTTGACTGTATTTTGTTCTAATGTAAGTTCCAAACTGTGCCTTTAGTGGAGGTCACTACTGGCAATATAGAGTGATGTTACTTTTAGACTATGAAAGTTTCAGCAGAAGTATTTAACTGTTTTGCTTAGCAGAAATCTAATGGATATCCATGGGTTCAAAATGTTAGTGTTCTTGAAAAAGCAAATCATACATTTCACTATAAAATGTCTTCTGGAGATAAGATACAAGCAAAGGTTTTTTTTTTTTTTTTTGTTTAACTAGCTTAAGAAAATGGAGTGCAATTACTCACTTAGGTCCATGGACCCATCAAAATATAGTGAAGGAATAAATTCTTCCACTTATATTTGTAAAGACATACTTTTTCTGTGAGTCGAGATATTTTAGAAAACTCAATTGCTGATATACAGAGATCTGTATTCCTTTTTTTTTTTCCTGGTTGTTTACTCTATGGCAATATCCTGGTTATGATTTAGATTGATATCAAGAATGTTCTGCCATTGAATATTTGAAATTTTGCATTTTAATTTGGCCACATGGATGGTTTTCAATATTTTTGGATAAACACACTTGCAGAACCAGCACTAACATTTCCAGAAGTGCTAATCTGTCCATGGCTTGAACTGTCTAGAAAGAAGTCTGGGAGCCAAAGGGAAGTCTGCTATAACAGTGATCCTCGGTTAAAAAGCACTCCTTTACATGATCAGCACATTGATGATGATGACACATCTTTCAGTATGCAAATTGCATCCAGTCAATTGAAAGTGGGGGGAGCATGGACATGAGAGCCCACACAGGTGCACACCTTTCTGTTGCAGTATCAGGATTGCCCTCCTGTGGTGGATATTCAAATGCTTCCAGTGAATGAGGTTATGGCCACAATATAGGTCTATTTTTCAAGTTGAAAATTACCTTGCAAATGATGTTTGTTGGTTCATTGTGCAAGTCAGATGTTATCATGTAGATGAACATTTTAAAACCATGAGTAGCTGCAATGAACTATAAGAAAAGAGCCATTCTCTCAGGACTAGAGATTTCTGGTTGCTTTTCTATTGTGCACGATTGAATTGCCTTACATGCATGTGCAGATTTGTGCAGCACTCACATGTATTCTAAATACATGGCTCTAAAACCAGATTTTATTTCTATATTTTACTTTTGATTTCAGGTGGATTTTCCAGAGATTGAAAATGCAGTTCTGACCATTTAGGTTGAAGTTGATGATATGGGATCAATTACACAAGAATTTATTTGTATGATAAAATTTTACAGTGTCCTGGAAGTCCTAATTAACTCATTTCAGAGGTTTGGTTTTGAAAACTGGAGGGAAAAATGTTGAGCCCACTAGTTTTATGCAACTTTTCATGTTAGTATAGTAAATCTGTTGTTCTGCATATGGTTTATGATACAATGGTTTCTCTCTTCATAACCTTTCTCCTGCTGTTATTTCCCCCACCTCTTTCTCCCAAAATAAGCACATGTTTATGTTAAGGTTTGTAATCTGTTTTGTTGTGTTGAAAGACGTTCAAATTACACAAATGTAAATGGGAACAAAAGGAAAAAAACACAACAAAATAATGATTAGGTTATTATTTCTATCTATATTGCTATCAGAAAGGTGATGTTACCATATGATCTGATTTGCCAGTGAGGAATCAGCTGGCGATTAGTTAGGACCGAACAGAGTGAAGAGGTGGATTATTGTTTTAGTCTTTTCTACATGTTTTAAAAAAGACTGTTTAAAAAAGTCAAAATACTTTGTATTAAAGCACTGCCATACTGACCTTGAGATCAAGAAGTAAAATCTTTGCCTATAGTTGTAGTTGTACTGCTTTAAGTTAATGGCTAACTTCCGTACTGTGTATTTGTGTGCCCCAAAACCCCTCTCTGAAATGGTTTGACAAGTAGTGACAGATATGCAGGTAGAAGAACACATGGCAAGACTTTCAGAAGTTGAGAGTAAGAATGGAATGTCATAATTGTTTTGATGTTGTAGAATTTTGGTTTTGTGGATCATTAGACAGACCGAGTTGTTTCTGTCAATCTTTTCAGCATGTTGGTAATGTCTGTTAAATAGCATGGCTCTTACTGTCTGGTTCAGCTGCAACCATGTCAGTGCAGTATATAATTGCTTGATAAACAGCTCAGCATTTGCCATTTTGTTGGTAATATTATGAAATCTAGAAAATAAATGGCTAGGGTTCTATGGGCATAGTAAGCTGACAGTCAATGTTCAGAAGGTAGATGCTAGAACCGTTAGGAACTTGAACCTGTCCTGGATTCAATGAATTTTTAAAATCTCAGATAGTTTTGAATTTTTCTATATCAGTAATTTATTTTGTCTTTCAGCTCTAGCATTAATCTTGTTAATGGGTTTTTACTTTATATTGCTAGTTAATTTTTATTATCTTCCACCTTAACTTCCTACAGTTGCATTAAAAACTATTTTTCATTTAATTGCCAAAACGACACAAGGAAACCAAATTTGACTGTTTTTTTAAAGCCATGAGTATTCAGCTACTGGTTAATAATGCCTTCACTATCATGTTTGTCTGCAAGTGGCTTGGATCTCTGAAAACTGGCAACAATTTGCACTCAATCATGTTGTCCAAAGTTGCACAGACTTTCTTATATCATCACAACCTCATCCAATTCATAATAGAGAAAAATGGTGAAGACTGAGGAAAGCTGTGGATCTTTCTGAATTCATCATTAGTCTTTATCTTAAGGTTTTCTTCCTTTGGCAAATTTCTCTTCAGCAAGCTGAGTAGTAGGGACACTGCACAGTTCCAGATATACCATTATTTTCCATGAAGGTTGAGCATTTCCCTTGAACTTGACTAACTGGAAACTTTTGATTAAGTTTGCTTAACTACCACTTCTCCATGTGGTGGACAGAATGAGCAAATATATACATATATTTAAGAATGCAATCTAATAAAGAACTACCCTGTGGACTTTATAAGATGCTAGAAAATTTCATTAAGAAATTTCAAGTGAAGCACTGTTGAGAAAATGTTCTTGCCTTGAAAATAATACATGCAAGGCCTCAAGTTTGGAGTTCTTAGTTACTGGAAAAAAATTTACTTTATGGAAGAAAGGTGAGTTAGAACAGTCTTACAAGACAACAAAGTTTCTACATGAAATACACCTTGAATTTAAAAAATGACCTACTAATAGATGTTCTTTGAGTTATTAGTGCTGGTTTTGGCTAGAGTACAGTTAATTTTCCTCACAGTGGCTAGTGTGGGGCTATACTTTGGATTTGTACTAATCGCGGGGTTGATAACGTAGAGATGTTGTTGTTATTGCTGAGCAAGGCTTACATGGAGCCAAGGCCTTTTCTGCTTTTTGTACTGACACACAAAGATTTTGGGAGTGCATGGAAGGTTGAGAGGAGACACAGCCAGGCCAGATGACACAAATGCACCAGAGGGATATTCCAGACCATATAGGATGATTCTCAGAGTATAAAGTGGAGAGAAGGGGGAATGGGAGGACATTTGAAGTGATGGTGTTTATCTTCCCAAGTCACTGTTAGCTGTGATGGGGACCTGATGTCCTGGAGATGGCTGAACACCTACCTGCCCATGGGAAGCAGTGAATTTGTTCCTTGTTTTGCTTTGCTTGTGTGTGGCTGTTGCTTTCTCTGTTAAACTGTCTTTATCTCAGTCCAAGAATTTTCCTGCTTTTACCTTTTGGATTCTCTCCATGTTCCTAATGGTAGGGGACTGAGCGAGTGGCTTTGTGTGGGACTTGGCTGGCTGGGGTTAAACCATGACATACTGCTTCCAAATTTTATTTGCTTAAGTGTTGTAGCTTATGATGGAGAGCTTTCAAGGATGTTTAATTCAAAGTTGCTTAGAAACTGCATCCTGCGGGCATGTGGATGGAAAATGAATGAGTTCTGTATCTCCAGCATGGAGTAAAAGGTTTAGAATATTAAATTTTATCTTTTGTCCCCAGGGTTTTATGAGATGTGAGCAGATGGGACTTTGATTTCAAGTGTAAACCCAATGATAAAAGATTGGAAATCATACTATTAAAAAATTATGAGCAGTAGGTTATAAATTTTTATCACTTCCTATTGTTAATTAACCTTTAAAAGCTGATCCTGTAGAGAAAGCCTGGGGTTTGGTTTCTGTGGGAACACTTTTTAGTAGTAATGAGCACCTGAGGATTCCTTTCTTTCCTAGAGTGACCGTGACATTTCAATTCTTGCAGATTTGTGTGTGATGCCAGCACCTTTCAGTTTTTTAAGCATAGTAAGAGAGCTTGGTATTTTCTGTATAGATGCAGAAAGGGCAGTGATTTTCTTCTGCTTAGGCTGGATGTGATTCTACTCTCACATTCAAGAATTAGTCTCTTGAATAGCACTTGTTTTCAGAAGTGTTGCTGGGAACCTTTTGCTGACATTTTGCCATCAGCGGGAGTAAAAATGAAAGCCTGTAATGATGACTTCACCTTTACTTACATTTATCCAACTGGATAGGATTGAATTTTTGTATCCACTTAAAGTTACTCTTTTCTTTCAAACAACTTGAATTGCACCAAAATAGACATTAAAAATAATGGCAAAAGAACACTATTTTAGGATCTTGAATAAAGGTGCTTGAGATGGTGCAGAAAGGTTATTGAAGTATTCCAGTTGTATATATAGCATGAGCTGGATCCTGCAAATGTTTTGCATGAACTTGGATTTTCTTAAAAAATGTCTTTAGGTGGTGGAAAACACAGTGCATAAGATGCCTGAATATGGTTTTGAAATACATTTTAGTCTACAGTATGTTTAAGAAAGATGTATATGTTTTTTGTGTGCTTCTGAGCATAGGGTTTAAAAGGTGAGTGTAAGGAAAAGGTTGCAAATACTTTCACGAGTAAGAGAGACAGAATACTGTAGCATGAAGTTATTGGTGTTTGGCATTTCTTCATTGTGATGAAACCAGACATTTTCTTTTCCGTGGAAAACCACAATCTAGTATAGCTACTGTGTTAATAATTGGGAGTTGTCTATAGGTAAGCTGAAAATCTTCTGAATCTATATGCTTAATTTGTGGTGTCATTCCTACTCTTTACTTTAGACTGAGAGAGCTTTCTGACTTTTCCACAGAGGCATAGATTTAATAAAAATAGTCACTCTATATGCAAGAATTGGAACAATTTTTGGACTTTTTTATTAGCTCTAAAGAACATTTGATATTACCAATTTACTAGTTCTACAGATCTCAGCCTGAGATGGACATAATGGCCTGTCCACTTGTTTTCACTTCCTTTATATTAAAAAACTTTATCGGCTTTGGTTTACTGTATTGACAGATGCAGGTGGCCAAATATGTTGTGGTACGGAGAAGGGTTCAAGTCTACCTGGATGGGACACTTGACCTTTTCACAGATATATGAGCAACATGAGGAAAAGTCATTCCCCAAGCAAATAATAATCTGCCAGCATAGGGCCAACAGTATATATCCCATGTAGGACAAATGAATGAAATTTGTAATATCCAATTTGTGGGAAATTCTCACCTTCCATTGTTTGGTTTTCATACCAACACACACCAAGAGTCTGAAACTTCTGGATTTTTACAGAGTGGAAATTCTGGCAGTTTGAGTAGAAAAAAAAAATCAAAATGTTTTGACTTACCTCTTGGAAGGTAAGCAGGAACTGAGGTGACTCCCTCAGAGGGAGGATTTAAAGAGATGTGATGACACTAGAAAGGTAGGATAGCAAAAGTTAGGAGTAATGTGTGATGAAAACCAGACTGAATAGGCAGAATACATTTTAAGGAAAAATAAAAGGCTCTTCTAGTCCAGCTGACCAAGGGTTCCCTCAGCCTTAATGACATGGTTCAGAGGAAGGACAAGAAAAAAAATGTAGAAGAGTATTGCATGAGTGTGGAAGGGAATCATGTCCTTACATGCTATTAATAAAGACTGACAAAAAGACTTTACCCTCTAAATGCAATCTTAAGTAGCCAAATGTGGTTGTTTATTAGAGAAAGACGAAGACATCAAAAGGAAAAGAGCTTTTATTTTTTTCTTCTGCCTATGCAGTTTCCTGTCAAGCTTTGCTTACCAAATTAGGGTTTCCATTAACTGCTGTTTGTATGAAGTAGCTCACAAGGTCGAACTTCTGATCTCATCAACAAACACTTTTTATAGACTTCATAACAGAAAAACACTCCTGTCATCTTTAGTTTCTGACTTTGATAGAAGAAAAGTAGTACCTGAGAAATAAGCAGGAAAAGAGAATAAAATATTTTCTATTCTGTTATTAATTTTTCATGCAAATACTTCCTCTAAAATGTTCAGTATTCTGTTTAATTTTTTTCTGAGTACTTTCATGAGTGTGCTTCACAATAAGACATTGAAGGTCTTTTATTTAGTAGACATAAATACTGTATCAAGCCTCTATGTAATTCATAAACATAATATTGTGATTTATGCTTGTATATATCATAAGAAATGTGATCCAGTAAAAAAATCAGAAAATGAAATGGAAAGTATAATTCAGAACCTCAAATAATATATATCCAGAATTTGTCTATTCTGTGGTCTGTTGGATCCTAATGGCTTAGGTATTGGAAAAATTTTCAAGTAGGGTGAGAACTTTTAGAGTTGTAAAAACCCTGATTTATTGTCCTTGCTATGAAACATATTTTCATTTTATTGGAGACACATTCTTCTTCTCCAGTTTGGATCTGAGTTTTGCTATTCTAGTGCTTTATGTTTGTCCTCTCTGTGCTAGTCTTTCTATCAAAATGCTGAAGCCTAGCTGGAGCTAAAATAATTGAATTACGGTAGTAGCTTCTGAGTAGAAGCCAAAATATTCTCTGTAGTCAGAGGAGCCTTTTGATGCACTTGGCTTCTTTGGTTTAAAAACACCTACTCTTTCTCAGCTTTTAAATTAACAGTAATGAAATCTGAACATGAAGGAGACTGAGAGTTTGGCGAGGTTTCTGGAGTCTAAATAAGCATCTCTAATCTTGGCAACTACTTCTCGTTTCTGATAACTTTTTGTAAGAAAGCCTGTTAAGAAGAGGGAAGCCTTGTGGTAAATCAGTGAGGAATATCCCTCAAACAGATTTAGTCTGAAGTAAAAAGCAACAAAATATATGGTAATGATGCTGAAGGGTGTAAAGCTCTCTTCTCACTTGACTTCTGTAAATACTACCCAATGAAAGAATAGGAGAGTGTGACTACTAGATGTGCCTTAGTTAGCTGCAATAGGCACAAACAACAGGCAGGGCATTGTAACAGCCCAGCCATGCTCTGCAAATGTCATTACTAGTGCCACCAGAGCTGAGCTAATGACAGGGCTAACGATATTGGCAACAGTCCAGACAAAATTAGTATCTCAAGAATTGCTGCCTTCTGCTCTAATGATCTTGTAGTAGTACTCACTTATTTTTAGATTGGTCATCATAAGGCTTTTTCACAGAGCATTTTATCAAGCGAGTGAAAAGAAAGAGGAAGTATGAATAGTTAAATCCCCTGGCTCTTTCTTAGTTTTCTCAAGTTTCTTTCTTATGTAGATACTGTACTTTGAAAGCTTTACTTTTCACTGGATGTATACCATGACTTAGGTCTGAAGATACCTGTTGAAGTCCCTTTTGGTTGGATCTTGGATCGGCACAAAGGCAGCTTTTTGTACCGATCTCCTTCAGTGATATATGTGTCTGTGCAGCAGCTTATTTAGAATGCTGGCAGGAATGACTTTTTGCATTTGAGAAATTGTATCACAGGATATAGAGGATTTTTTTTGAACTTTTTGCAAAACAAAGTGTGTGTCTTGCCTCTGGTCTTGCACTGTTTGCATACTGAATCACTTCCTTCAGATTTCCAAGGAAATTTCTCCTTCTAAGTACAACGTTTTTTTCTCAGGTTAAAAAATGCAGAAGATGATAAACTTAACCTGGCAAACTTTTTGGACAGCTTTTAAGTGAAAGATGACATAAAAGAAACATACCAGATGAGGAACAAGGATTTTTCTTCAGAAGACCTTGAAGACCTGTACAGCTCTGAGGAACATCATAATTTGTAGATTTTCTGATGTTGGTTTTATGAGGTACTGGTTGATAAGTGACAGGGTGCCAATAAAAACACTCATCAGCTTCCCATCTGTATGTCTGTGCATCCATCCATGGCGTGTAGAGTATACATTTTCTCTGCTTAATGTGTTTGTGTGTCAGAAACTATTTTATGCTGTATTTCAGATCCTGCTTAGAAATGAAGCTGTTCACTGAAGTTGCCTTGTATATGTTACAGTAGAAGGTGACAGTGATGAAGTGATTTGTTTTTTCTCTCATTGTCTATTTTATTAATATATCATGTCTAAT
The DNA here is from genome assembly GCA_013397795.1 of Orthonyx spaldingii. Lineage (NCBI taxonomy): Eukaryota > Metazoa > Chordata > Aves > Passeriformes > Orthonychidae > Orthonyx > Orthonyx spaldingii. The sequence continues at coordinate 646,938 of VZTJ01003040.1, forward strand.
CATATGGCTGTTCATGGCAGCAGATCATGCTTGCAAAATTACTGCAGCAGGGAGAATTTTGTGGTCCCGCTGTGGTTGCAGGGTTATACCTAACAGGTATTGAAAATGGTACCTTACTGGCTCACTATTGTAGGGAATAATCTTTCCTTGTTTCTGACTTACCACAGCCTTGGGTTATATATTTTTGTTACTGAACTGTCCCTTTCAGTTGAAGGTGGGAAATAGGTAAAACTCCAGAAATTCTGTGGGCCTATTATTGCTTCAAGATGGTCTCAGGGTGAGTCTTCTGTACTCTGCTTCAGAAGTGATTAGCTAGCTGGGATTTTTTTAAACCTTTTTCTGTTCTAAACTTTGGTACTTCTGTTTTTCCTGGCAGGATTCCCAGGGAATCTTCCTATCTATAGAACAAGATGAAAAGACTGACCTCCAAGGCTGAGAAAGATTGTTGTATTTGATCCAGTTTGGTGTGTTCTCCTATTCACATCATCATCTTTATCCTTTTTTGCCTGAGCTGGCATATAATTCTGGAAACAGCAGAGGCGAACGACCTGAAGTTTAACTCCAGGATATCTAATGCCTGTTTTGGTGTGTGTATGAAGTTGTGTGCGTTATGATGGAAGAAGACAATCTTCTGCCACCACCTTCTTTTCTCTCCTGCTTCATGCAGAAAGTGAATGACAGGGGGAGGGATTCTTCCTAGAAACAAAAAGGAAAAGGAGGAGTTCATTCTCCTAGAAATGAGAGAAGGCAAAAATCTCACATTACTTCTCTCATAGTGACAAAGTGGTTTTGTCTTCTTCCAAGTACGCCTTGTGTCTGCCAACTAGTATTTTGTCATGATAGTTCAAAGTTTTCTGGTTTTGAGCTTCTTCTCAATGGTCTTGTTTGATTTTAATTATGATGCTTTCATTATTTTTAGGTTTAACTCTTTGTATATAGCATGATGTTAATTATAAAGTAGTTCTGTGAAAAACAGACTTTGTTTTTCAAAAATCTTCTTTTTCTATAGCTCAAGGATTCTTTGGTTGGTATAGTAAGAATTTTAACTTAGCTAGATGATACTATCTTTGTTTCTTAACTCTTCATCCTGGATGTGCACTTGCTTTATGCTAACTTTTGTTTTCATTCAACTGAAAAACAAAACTGTGTCTAAACCAGTTGCATTTAAATACCATTTTCCTTCTTTTAAACACTCTTTTCCTTCTTTTAATTAGAGACTGCAGACATCTGAGTTTGACTTTTATTTTACTGCCAGCTCTAGGAACATAAGCAGACTTGGGCTCCATGATGAATGTGTTCCTGTAAGTCTACAGAGGAGGACAGGGGAAAAACCCCAAACCAAAACAGTCCCTTGCAAGCTGTGCACTCTTGAGCTGGGTAGGTGTAACATGTCAAATATCAACACGGCTACCTAAAAATCAGTCAAGTTAGGCTGATTATTTCCTGTTTCATTAATAATTTCACTATGAACATACACTGTTTGTATTTTAGTCCAGAATAGACAACGTGTGCATGTACAAAGCCCAAGTGTAAATGAGCTACAGGTACATAATCTCCTCTAGGGCTTGGCATTATTTTACAACTTAACAGGAAGCAGTTCTAGTGAAACTTAATTTTTCATCTTAAGAGTTGCAACTAATGCTGCTCATGTTCTGTTTTAGGAATATAGAAATGTCTTCCATCAAAATGTTCAGGTAGATCATTTATGCTATAGTACTCATTTAGAGCTTTTTGAAATTACATATCCATTTGTAACCTTGCTTTTAGTACTGCAGATTTGAGGTTTCAGTGGCAGGACTCTTCCCTCCTTATACAGAAGCAATGTTGACTGGGGCGTCTGAGCACAGATCGCATCCCTGCTTGGGCAGTGATGCAGACTGCTCTTAGGCAGTCCTGTGGGAATTTGGCAACCACTAACTCCCTCACTCTAGGCAAAGAAGCAGCACAAATTCCTGAAGAGATCCAACAGCAGTTGAAAGAACTAAATTTTAGTTTCTCTGTAATATTTCCAGCCCATTTTTAGAATAAATTTTCATGGAACTTGGGATTCCTTTCTGTTACATTAAAGAGGTTCAGCTCAAGCCAACAGAGTCCAACAGTGCTGCAAAATGAACAAGAAATAACTGAGCTTTGTGCTTATAAAGCCTTGTTCTGGATTTTAAGGGTTATATTTGAGTTGTGTAGGTCTAGGCATTTCTACTGTAAACACAGCCCCTTCAGAAAATGATGATACTGTTTAAATCAAGTTAATAGGAGAAATATTCTGACATTCAGTTTGGAAGTAATTGAAGATGATCAACGTCTTATTAGGCTGATTATGCTAAAAGCTATAAAATGGGTTTGGATATTGAATAGTTTTGATTGGCTTGTAATAGTTTCAGTGACATTAATTTGATATAACTACCAGTTTTCATTCTTTACAATTTATTAGTCTAATCAGATTAGTGTAGCAAGGAGAAGGTAAAAAAAAGTTTTGCTTCTTGAATATTTGTATGATATTGAACACTTGTGTCGGAGAATCTACTGTGTCTAAATAAGGTAGAAGTCTCCTCTGAACATATCCTTGGATATACAAACTCCAGATAAATTTTTTTCTTTAACTTTTAATAAAATAATTGACAAGAAGGATTACAGAAGGGCATAAGACAAAAGTAATACAAGTCAAATGACCTAAAAATCAAGATGACTCACGGTTTTCACTCTTAAATAAACAAGCAAAATAACTGTGCTCAGGTTTTCTCTCTGAAGGTTCACCTTACATTCTTGTCTGTTTTATGTAAATGGCTTGTAAGACTTTTCAATAATGACATCTTTTATCCCCATTTCAATGGAAATGGAAAGATGTGTTCTGTGTTACATTAGGAAAGGAAGAGAATAATCACAACTGATTAGAGTGAGGCTTAAGGGATTCTGAAGATTCAATTAGCCAATGATCCTGTGGTCATCTGGCTTTAGGAGTAGGCCCCCTTTATCAAAGAGAGAACCAGTACATTTCCTCACAATAAAGAAATGTGAAACAAGTGCCAAAAGAGCCATCTGTACTGTATTTTATTCAAGGTACATAAAACTGAGTATGGTGAAATTATAGCCATATAGCCAAAGATATTGAAGATATAAACATGGTGATTGGGTTCCCTCAGAATATCCAAACAACTGATATTTGTTAAATGAGCCCTGAATAAAAGATGTTGTTGCATTCTTAACCACTTGATTTTTACAGTGGCTGTTCAACACTCATAATACAGATGTACTCACTTGTTCTACAGCACTGAAAGTTCAAAATATCTCTGCCTAAGTGAGACAGTAGCATACGATACCTTAAGTTGTCTGGTGGAGTTCTTGTACATTTAAAACAAACCTTTGAAAGGCCTCTGTTTTGAAGTTTCATTGTTTCTAAATTCAAGTAACCATGGAAGAATTATGGGGGAAGTTCTGAGAATTTTTACCCTTTTAATAATGGTGAAGGTAAAAATACACTGAGAGGTATATTTTGTTTGTGTTCATATGACCTGTTCCAGTATTATAACTTTTTTATTAGCCAAGTCCATTAAATGATCTTTTCCCAATGGCAATAAGCAGACTTTCCAATAAACCTTTGTAACCTAGTTTACTTTGTGGATCAGAGTGTGATGCTGCGATCTCATGAGGAGAGATGTGCCACTTCCTTGCTATTTTGGGAAGCAGTAACTGGAGCATTTACCAGTTTGTAATACAAACATGCTAACATTTATGCTCCTCTTTAAAATTGTTCACTTATCCACATTAACAGCGTGGGTGGCCTACTTAGATGGGGATTTGCCTTTGGTTCTCTGGTCTTAATTAATCTTCTTCCATTCTAATGTTTTGCTCCTGTTATGTGTTATGCTTGCTTTTAATTTTCTCTCTTAGGAAGTGCATTTACATTGCATAGTCTCTTGTATGTCTCTGTTCTTCATTTGATTCCCCACGCAATCAGAGAAAGACTGTGTCAGTGAAAGGCAGCATTAATAGGCCCCAAAGGATTACTAGGATTTATGACTACTTCCATTAGCACTAGAATAAGTACTAAATATTGAGCAGTCAAGTAAATGAGAATACTGTGACTTATCTAGGATGATTCATTGTTTGACTATAGTCTAAAACTATTTTTTCTGAAGATGAGTAAAAATTTTCTCAACCTTCACACAGTACCTTTGCACATGTGTAAACAGAGGGTTATCAGATATATGGCACTGAGTATGGAACAAAAGCAGGGACAGTTTTGAGTGCTATTCTCAAAATGTGCTGGTATGTTATACTTCACAGTATACGTCATTATAAATAGAACCCCAGGAGAGGATTACTTGTCCAACTTTCTGGAGCTACAAAATTATTTCAATTCATTGATAGATCAATCACAGACAAGTATTATGAATCTACTAAATGAACTGGTAAGACTGTGAAACTGAGTACAAAAGGAACAATTGATAAGGTATATGAGGGTGTTAGTCCTTTGCTAGTCTGATGTGAAGTTACTTTCACTTGAGGCTTTTCTGTGTGTTCAGATTTGGGCACATCATATGTTGACCTAGTCAGAATGCTGCACAGTCTTGCTACTAGCAACTCTTTCCCATTTGAAGATAGTGTGCGGGTCAGAGCCAAGAATACAGAACCAGAACGTAACCAATGATCAGTCATTCAAACTACTAAAATGTACTTCTCTTGTTTAATCATGTTATTTTACTAAGTATTTTGAATACAGTTTTTTTAGCCCCACAACATTTGTACAAATCAACACTGTCAGGAGAGCTGGATTCTAGATATGGGATCAATTTTTCTGTTCCCAGTTTCTAAAAGTTTATAAAGCTTTGTTTGGAATTTATCCAAGCAAATTTAAGCCACCTAGAAACTGAGTGTCCTGTGTAGCTAGCTGAGTGACAAATAGTTCTCCAGGAGCCAAGGGGATGAATCAATGGGCATGAATGTGTACTTTTGTATTGATTGCTCAGGCTAGAAGCTAGACTCCAGGCACCTAACTGTTAGGTGATTAGACTTGGGTAAGGAGGGTGGTACCATAATGAATTATTTTCATTTGTTTTGTAAGAACATTGCTTCAGTTGCTCTGGAGAAATAATTTTCAGAAACTGAGTTGCTGGTGACAGTTTTTTTGCTGCTAGTTAAGAAATATATTGCTTATGCACTCTGTCCTGTTAGCTTCTATTGCTGTACGACAGAATTTATCTATTATCTTTCCAGAGGTGCTGAAAGGGAGGACAGAAAAATTGCTAGAGGTAAAATATGATGGAAATTTCACATTTTGCAGTCAAAAGCCTGTGTGCATTTTGGACAACTACATCAGTTGAAGGTATCCCTCTGGTCTTTTTCTCTGACCTCACACTTTGATTATCTCCATCTTGCTCTTCATGTGGGAGTAGACTATGGTTCTTTTCTTCAGTCTGTGCATCAGCTCTTTTCCTCAGGGGACAAAAAATAATGGTTGGGCTGAAATATTTGAGGCACGGGAAAAAAATTTATGTTAACATATGGTTATTGAATAGGAAATTTTGGGATAAACTTATTTTTTTTGACTTGAAAGCTCCATCCTTTTTTTTTTCCAGTTGTGACAAAATGTTGGCAGATAAACAAGGCTTTGCTCCTTTTATCACTGAGACACAGGCAAATTAAGAGTTACAAGTTAACTTTAAGCCAAACCAGATAGATATCTATTCAAAGATATGGCATAAAGATAATGAGCTGTAGTGGTCTGGTAATTGTACTTCATAACATGGTTTCTGTTTTCCTCCAGAGAAATCACTTTTACATCACACAGCAGTCAGCAGATAATCTCTTCACTGACACTCATATCCAAGAGATTCTTATTATACTGCTGAGTTGTGATAACGGCCTCCTTGGGAATATTGGTTGGGTTATTTTTGTTCTTGTTTTTTTCTTTCAAACACATGGCCAGATAATGCTGAATGTTCCCAAAACAGACTGATATCTTCATAGATGGGAGGTCACTTCAAAAAGTTAATACAAAGTAGTAGAGTTATCAATTTTCCACGAAGAAGCATCAGGGGGATGCAAATTAAATGGACGTAAGAGGCAAAACAATGAGTGAAGGAGAGGAATTGATAGGTAAGTGAATACCACTTGAGTATGCTTCGGCAAGGGTGGGGGGAAGATCAAAAGTGAAGAGATGATCTAGTTATGCTCAAATACATCAGGACTAAGACAAAAATGCAACATGTTACACCCTGTAGCCAGACTTTTAAATAGGTTGGATGCCCTCCAGTAATTTAAATGAATCTTTAGCATGACTCATGACCAGGCTGAGCTTTGCCAGTTTCACTGCAGGGAATTCCTTCTATGTGAAGGTGACACTTTGTGGCCTGTATATTTTTTGATGTTGTGTGTCTCCCTGCCAAGTAAACATTTAATAGAAAGACCATTAGTATTTTAATATCAATTGTTATGTTTTATGTAAGACTATGGCAATCAGAAAAATGATTATGGGATAAAATGAAAAAATACAGAATTTGTAAGGTTCTTTTATTATTGTTAAATCTTAACACAGTATTCAGACGAAAGAGTGAAATGTGGTCTTCTGCTGTTCAGAATAAAATTTCCTAATTATAGTTATTCTAGTTATTCCTACTATTCGTTCCTTTTATGTGCTTTTTTGGGGGGCCTGAATCAACTTACGAGAATTTTGAAAAACGATTTATAACTCCGTTTTTATTTCACTGTGAATTATATATCAATCTAGAATCCCACGTCTTGTAATGTTGTAAAAACAAATAGATGGCTGGTTTTGGACCAACACTGAGAGAAACTTTGAATCACTCTATTCAGTTTGAAATGGTTTATTTTTCAAAAAAATAGTAAAAAATTAAAATTGTCTAAGAAAGGAAAAATCCCAAACAAACACACTCCCAATCAAACCTGTACAGTTCCCTGAATGTGCTGCTGCTTTTTAAATATTCTTAATATATTCTACTTATCAGGCTGAATTATGTTTTGTCTGGTGATACAATGCATAGTCAGAAACAAACTTCTCAGTGCCAAATATTGCTTGGCTTGCAAAGTGAGAGCACAGTTACAACGGCCTCATCTTCTGGTCAAGGACAGTGTAGGTCTGTCTGAAACTGACATCAAACCCTGAAGCATGCTTAACTTCAAAAAATTAAATACTGTAGTTTTAATTTATTATATATATAGTTTGAGACTTGTGTAGTTCCCTCACTTTCTGATATTGCTAAAATAGAAACACTATTGGTTCATTCATGCCAGGTCAGAAGCCCTGTGACCTAAGACAATGGGAAAGACCAGCTATAATGCCCCATATATACTACATAATAAGCCTTTTTCATTCCTTAGTTTAAAAGTTTTTCAAATAGCAACAGCAACACTTTGTTAGTGGGGACTACAATACTTTCCTTTAGTTTGGACAGTGGCAATTTCCCAAACGGCACAAAGGTATATCCAGAGTAAGTTAACTTATGTTTCTGAAACCACATCTTTCATAGACAGATTTAAGTTTACAGCTGGCCAGATTCAGGCAGGTCACCTTGAGTCATTCCTTACTTTTGGTAAGGAATACTGTAACTGTATTCCCACACTATTTTGGTTGAGCCAATCAACACTCTTGAAAGTGAGTTTATTCAGTCAAGCAAAATATTCACTGACATGTGGTTACACAATTTCTATCCTGGAAGTGGTTGCCAATGACAACGGGATTTGCAGCCAGGATGTGTGCCATATCTGCAAAATACTTTAAATTCAATTCAAGATATAAAAATGGGGGCCTTCTTGGTCTGTAGTTACCTCAGCTGATTCAGTTCCACAGGTCAGTGTGCTTGGCTGTCAGGTTTTCATTCTGTTCATTCAAGTAGCTTTGACTTGCTTGATGTTACATCACAATATGTTCTCTGTAGATCTATGCTTTGTCATCATTCAGCAGTTGATGCTAGCACTAAATTTTGTGAGCTTCCTAACTCTAATTCTTTGAAAAACAACCATTATTTTAAAATTTTGCCATTTTTCTATAGCTGTATGTTAATTTCTACTTGCTGTTTAGAGCTTCTAGAAATAAGTAGAATCATTTCTATATAGGTTTGTATCTGCTGTTTTGCTTACCTGGATTGCTCTTTTGTTACAGTGGGATCTAAAGAAAGAATTGGTTTGACATGCATACCCCACACTTACATCTATGAAGTGCTAAGGTATTTTCATAAGTCACAGTAATATCCAAGAAGCAGAGAGGACAAGTTATAGAGAAATAAAATATTGAGACTAAATTTCTGATTAATAGGTTCATAATTCAAGTCCCACTGTCTTCCTTTGGGATAATAATTTTTAATATGCTGTTAAAATATATTGTAAAAATATTTATGGTATAGTCATCTATATTTTCAATCAGGTTTTACACTAAGCATCTGTTTCTGAGACAAGCTGCTCAGAATTGTTTAATATTTCTAAAGAAGGAAAGAAAAATTCCTTTTTAGGTGGAAAATGAAATATGGAAAACAAAACCCTCTTTTCTCAGGCTATGTTATAAAAAGCAGTTTTTCTACGTACTTCGGTTTTCACATAACACAGTGTCTGTTCAATTCTGCTCTAATGACTGACATGGTTAGATAACACAAAGAAGATCCATGACAGACCACCTGGAAGTGTTCTTCACTAAAAACAACAAAACTGTGTGGGCCCCTAAATGGTGTACAGGAAACATCCTACCATAGACACTCGGTTACCCCAATGGAGACAAAGTTTGCTGCCTCAGAGAGTGGAGGAAACAAAGTTAACTGATTTAACTCCATATTTGGGAAGTGACATATATGATCTTCTCTTGAAAAAATTATGCTCAACAGCTTTAGAAATACAGTAATGTATTTAGTTGTCTCAGTATGAATTGGTGTACCCAGTTTTCAGGGTCCAAGTTTGTAGTTACTGGCGTTTGGGCTGTGGGAATTACAGTTCTTGACTGCTTGAGGGAAGTGGTTCTCAGCATTCCGTTCAAGTTGTCTCTATTTTTCTTCTCAGTTTGCTATAATATTTTGCTTAATTTTTGAACTGTTCTGTATAAATGCCTTCTATAAAACAGATGGCTGCACTTCAGTGGTAGATGAAGTGCTGCCTTATATATCTAATTTGTAACCTTAAATGAACAGAAGCTAAATTTTAAATTGCTGATTTTTATGAAAGCAGTCCAAATCAGTTCACTAACAAACTTTACGTAATGGTGTCATGGCTTGAACTCAAATGGAAAGTTCTTAGTTTTGGGAAAAGACCTACATAGTTTACCATTTATACAGCCATCTGTTGTATCAAGGGTTGGATGTATTTGTATATTCTCTCTTCTAAACTTTTAGTCTGATTTTTAGTGGTTATGCTTCCACCTTCTTCAGAAAAAAATCCAGCAGCTTTCCCTATTATTGTGTGAAAAACCACATTATTACACAAATTGTTTAACAGCGTAATGCCTGCAGAGAAGTTATCTAAGAATTTCCTACTTTCTGAGAGTTGTTGTTCAAAGTTGTTGTGGCTCGTATAATGATGAAAAGTCACAGGAGAGAAAATAGTTAATTTTCTTTCACCTAGGTCTCTATTTTTGGTATTTCAAGTAAGTTTCGTTTAGCACAGCTTCTGGGTAGGGTGAAATAAATTGCAACAGTGTGAGACTGCAGGCTGATTATAGAGCACCTGCAGCTTTAGGAGTCCTTATTCAATGAAATTATATAAAACTCTGATCTAGTATAACCATATGCTGCTGTTTCAAACACCTCCAAAATACCAGTAAAATTAACTTTCTGCTGGTGGTGTTTTGCTGGATGGGGATTTGCTGAGTACACTGCTATGAGCACAGATGATATAGAAAGTTGAGGTGCTTATAAGAGCGTTGTACACTCTTGGTGATTAGAAGCACAATGTATTTTTGTCTAACGTGGGTCAAATTTGTGCTACAACAATGCAGAAATCTGGTATTTAAGACTGCAGAACTGCAGCTTGAACACTTAGTTGGCAACTTTTTCTGTTTAAAATCTTAGATGTTTTCTGAAAGTGTTAATTGCTTAACTGCATGTCAGAATGTAAATGAGAATCAAACATGGTAAATTATTATTAATTTTTTTGTTCTGATGGAAAAATACTGCTGGGATTGACATAAGCGTTATGCATGTTCATTCTGTGGAGAACTGACTCTTTTCTCATCAATCTGGGATTTTTTTTGTAACTTTCATGTGTTCATAATCAAACCTTATAATTTACATTACAGTTTATATGTGTATGTGCACACACAGAGTCCTTTTTTTGTGCAAATACATATGGATATATATATATGTACATTGCTCCTATGTTCTTTTCTCCCTCTCAGAATAAAGGGTTTTTTAAATATACCCATAGCTGGTTAAAAAATATTAATTAAGGAGGGATAGAAATTATTGAAGATAATTTTAAAAAGTAAGGAAAAATGAGTCTACCTTCAGAATGGCAGATCCTGCATCATGTGGTTAAGTCAACAAGAAATGAATTCGAGGTATGGGGTTACAGAAGTTGATGGCAAAAAATGGATCGTAAGAACTCCTCGGATCTCTTCCTGCTCATTCATTTACCTTGGCCTTGCTTGCTTTCTTATCTCATGCTTAAACTTAAGGGATAATGCGTTTGTCTTGGTTTGAGGAAGAGAAAATGGTTTTCCTTTCTTGCTGTAAAGCCTTAAGAATGGCGTCAGAAAGTCTATTTAGGTGCAAAATAGATAAGGACAAATATTTTTATTATCCTATTAGACCTGCCCCGCTCCCCCCNAAACAACCCAAAATCCAGCAAACCAAATACCCCCTCTCACACAGCAACAAAATTTGGACATGCCTACAGACTTTCCTATTGTTTCTTCTGTTGAATATATGCTTAATATGACAGAGCAATGAAATTGCAGGGAAAAATTGTAACTACCTAACAGCTACATGTGGAAAACAGAAAAGCAGATGCCTGTTGTGGCCTAATAAGTCACTGGATTTATAAGGTTAAAAAAAAAAAAAGTTACATTGTATTGCCTCATTTATCCTTGAGGAAAGGGTATTTCTATTCTTGTAGTTGCAGACAAAGGTTATGAAAATGTGGTTACCACAAAGCACTTGTCACGTCAATGGTTTCCTAAGTCTTTGTACTCTGAATAAAACAGTGATGCTTTATAAATAATAACGTGGATAAAGTTTAGCATGGCTTCCAATAGTGCATCTTAAAATTCCCTGAGATTTCTCAAATTTCTGCACAGTAGTGTCATCAGAGAGGTTAAGCTGAAATTTTGGGAAGTGAAGGTCTGTCTAAATGTTTTGTGTCTTTTCATAATAGAACAGGGGGTAAAAATAAAAGGATTATCTTGTTTTGACATGGATTATTGGATGTCTTCCTTATGCTCTCATCATTTGTGTTTCCTATTCAGTTATGACCTCCTTATGAAGGATTTCAAAGGCTGATTTCCCAACATGTAAATGAAATTCCTTTTTAGTTACAATATTTAATGTTCATAAAGTATTTCTAAATTATGCAGTTTGGTATATCACACAATTAACTTCTTGAAGACATTTTCCAGGAAGCAGCTAAGATGGTCTTCATGCATTTTCTTCATGCCTTGCATGCTGGACTGTTCCAATTTTCTTATGTTATTGCTAATCTGTTAGAACATTCTTTTTGATAGAGGATGGAATATATTCATTATTTATTGGCTGTGCTAATGTAAACAATAAAAGATACAGCTGATAGGCAGGCCTTTTAAGAGCCAATAAGTAATAAAAATTAAGGTTAAATAAATGATTCTGCTTGAACAAATACTAGCTTTTTACTGTTATGTGAGCTCATTAGAATAACAGAAAATGCTCACTATTTATAAGGGGATAAATCTTTTGCCAAAATGAAAATTGACTTCTTGAACAGTTCTGATATTCTATAAGTGTGGTAGTGTGCTGGCCACCAGGAACATCCTGGCCTGGCCTAGCCACTTACCGCTCTGCATTCCACTTATCCCTCCCCTGTTCACCCAGGACTGGCCACATGTCACGGGCTCGTCATTTGTCTATTAGCTGGGCTCTCGCCCTGCCCACCAGGAGGAGAGGGATAAAAGAGGGAGGCGAGAGGGGGGAGGGATCTGGCCACGTTTCCACTACTCATCTCGTGATCCGGCTCTTCCTTGCTGAGGGAAGAATAAAAGGACTCTGATAAACACAACTTGTACGTCTGTCTTTACCGGCTAGGAGCCCACTGAGGAAACAGGAGAGCAACATATAAGTAGATATTTTGGTGGACTTCTAAGAAAGTACATTGGTAAAGGAAACCTTTTTGTAGCCTCATATGGTCCTTAATTAAATGAGAGGTTCAGTGAAACATTAGAGTACAAAGTGAACTGTTTTCAAATCATTATGGAAAACACAGAAAGGATTTGTTCAGAAAATTGAGGTTCTGTTGTTTGTACAATGAATGGAGCAAGGAATTTAGATAGACACATGGGGATGTGTAGTCCTTGAAATCATAACAAAACATGATATTAAATCTTAAGCTCTGAGAGATATTGTAAAGAATAATTAGACCAGACTTGAAGAGTATTTGGGTTATTCTAGGAGCTACAAAATATATGCAGTGCAGTCTTCCTGTGGAAATGGCATCAATGCAGATGCATCACAGAGGGGATAATTCTCTTGGAAGTCTGTTTTTTCTGCCTGCCATATTGTGGCACTATCACAATGCAGAAATTGAGGGGGGTAGTTTGTATAAAGGTAATATTGAAATCTCACAGAAATCGAAGAATTTTCTTGGTTTTTTTGTTCACAGCAGGAACAATGATTACATATGCGTGGAAGAAAGAGTGAAGGAAAGAGGAATTCCAGTGTCCTTTGAGGCTGAGGAGGAGAAAGAGGTGGAAGAAAGGTGGAAGAAAGTGTATATGGTAGGTCAAGCCTGCAGAGGCAAAATGCATGGGGTTTTTTTCAGTTTGCTTGTTTGTTTTTGTGTGTATTTTTTGTGTTTTGTTGGTGTTTTTTTTTTTGTTTTTTTTTTTTTTTTTTTTATTATTGAAGTATATTTTTCTGTTTCTTTTNTTTTTTTTTTTTTTAAATATGGAGCATATATTGCTCTGTCTTTGCAAACACGCTTGGCATGTATTTTCTCCCAAATCTGGTTGAGCCATCTGGCCTACAGTGAGGAAAAAATGTTCGTAATAAAATTATAATGCATTATTTATATAAATAATTCATGACTAAGTGACAGATTTCTTAATTTTACCAAAATGCTTCAGGTTAATTATTGAAAAATAGGACCTATAGACTTGTGCTTATATCAAGCTGAACAGTTTCATTTCACAGAAACCATTTTGTAAATCAAAGTATCCTCACTGCTTAGTGTATAGCCAGCAAAATAGAAGGATAGTAGTTAAATAAAAGTTTTAGATTTTTGAAAGTGTGTTCTATATTTTTAACAAGTAAATAATATTCAAGCTAGAGACTATTTTATAGACATTATGGGAAATATTTTAAACTTCTGTTGTTACTAACTTAAAACTAATTTTTCTAATGGTATTTTCTAAGGATTGTCTCTCTTTTGCAAATGTCTGTCTAATGTTTTCTCTCTTCTATGTGTAATTATTATTCTGCAATATCTGAAATAAGAAAGCTGCCATTTATTCCTTAGTATAGACTGAAAGCAATGTTTGAAATTGAAATAATCTTTGTGGGTTTTTTTTTTTTTTTTTTGCCCTCAAATGCCTTATGGGAAATTTGCCATTTCTACCAAATTACCAATATATACTATGCTACTTTATGAAGACTTTGAGTGCCTGAGGGTTTTTTGGATATGATTCATGGTGCCTTTCTTTACTTTTTCTTGTAGAAACTGTAAAATAGATTCCCTTTCTGAGCATCAGATACTGTTTTCTGAGGTCGGAAACAAACAGGCAAAAAAGGAGAAAATTCCTCTTGCTCTGATTATTTTGTAGTCTTATTATAGCAGAGATGGAATTTAGACTTCAAAAGTTTTTCCACCCCACTATATATGATTATTGTTTTAGTATTTAATTTTTTAAATATTGGAAAATGTGTGTATAACCGTGTGAAAAAGATTGCACTGAATTTTTCTTTTGCATATCATGTATTTATTGTTACTTCTTAAGAATCATTATTTTCAAATGAGTTTTGCTTTTTGCACAGCAGTGCCAAAGCCAGCAGCATCTAAGTCTCAGAAAATGTATTTCATCTTTATAGCTCTGATCTTTTCATGCAACAGTAGACAAGCCTGAAAGGATGTAAAACTGCACCAGGTGAAAGAATAGGCCTTGCATTGATTATCATGATTTGATAATCAAGGAACTGGTTGTCTGAAGTCAAGTGGCATATGATCTGTGACAGGGCAATTTCAATTATTCATGCTATTGTAGGAGGCATATTACCATGTCTACTGCTGCTTCTTGTATAGTGTCAATTCTCTGCCTCTGACTTCATTTCTTAGAAGTAGCTTTGAACATGAAAGTCAATTTGTAGTGTGTAACCAGGGGGTTATGCTCATGCAAAAAAACCCCATGACAACCTTTGAGATACCTTTGAGGATTTTGAAATGGCAGCTCATCACACCAGGGTGTTTCAGAAACCCATGAGCAGTAAGCCAGTGGACTGGATAACTCAGATTGTACTGTAGCCCAGTCCTTAAAACAGAGCACGGTGATGTGTGGGTGGGTGTCTCAACTCCCATGCCCCCAAGACCACAATCTCTGCAAGCTCTGCATATCACCTGAGAAGTATGTCTTTCTAGTAACTCCGCGCTCTCTCCCAAACAGCCAAGCTGCTCATCCTGAAAAAACTTAGGGGCAGGTATAAACTGACAAGTACAAATTAGATGAGACCTTTAAAATCTGTAAGAGTAAAGACCTCTTCGAACTTGGCAGTGTATCTTGGGAAACCTAGCATCCTGATCAGGACAAGGTGCAGCTGCCCACCTCTGAGCAGTCTTATCCTCTTCTACTCTTCACTGTTTCTCTTAAAACACTGTATGAGAAGAAGGAAGCCAAAACGTATTTTGAGAGGTCTCCCAGTCCAGGTAAGCAAGGGACATAACTGAAAAATCATGATATGGATAAAAAATCTTCATCTGACATGTTTTTCCTATCCATCTGTTCTCATATAATAATATTACAGCTGATGTATTGTATTTGAATGATTCTCGAAATTGAAGCAATTGTCACTTCTTTGTGTGGTTTTCCTTCTCTGTTTCATTAAATCTAATTTCTTGCTCTTATCCTGTCTTTAACAGCCCAACAACTTAACTTTCTAGTGAATACTCCTTCAGGCATCCTTGCTTCTTCCCTTTGCTTTTCTTCTCCTGCTGGGTTGTGTTTTATTTCTGGTTTTTGTGATAGTCTCAGTGGTCTGTGCCAAGAGTTTAAAATAACAAATTTGATTAAATTAAAAATATGTGTTTTCAGCTCTTTGGAAAACAGATTGTCTTTTGTGCACAGCTGTCATCCCTGTTTGGATCTTCTAACTGCTACAGACTAACAAATAATAATAGTAAATATTACACAATAGATGAGACATGAGATTTTATGCTAAGTTTTCTTGGGTTATTTTTAAAGGTAAGGATTTTAGTTGTCTGGAAAATCTTAGAGAAAACAGTGGTGTATTAAGGCATCTCATTTTAGTAAAAATTGAATGTCTTAGTTTTTTAGGTAAATCGATATACTGGATAGTAACCCAAAGTTTCCTTAAAGACCTAAACAAAAAACTATCTCAGTTCCATACAATAACAAGGATGGAGGAGAAGAAAAATGTCATGTATTACTACCTTACACGAAAAGGCCAATAAAAATGCTTAGCAACTAGAAGTTCCCTTGGAAGAACGGAAATATTGTAATTCAGTAAGAAAATCATATTTTTTTAATCAAGAAGGTCAGATAAGTTTAGATGCCTGTAGGCCTGATTAGACTATAACCTTGCAGCCAGATTTGTTGGTATTTTTTTGAAATATGAAGGAAGTTATTTAAGGAATTTATGAAAAGGCCCATCTCAATAAATAGCTTTTCTACTACTGGGTTGCTATTTATTATTTTTAAATTTTAATGAAGATCAGTAAGAGGCATTTCAGGAAGTAAACACCTAGAGAGAAAATATCAGATGTTCCAGAAGTCTTCTAGTTGGAATGAAGGAAACAGAAAACAAAAGACTCGTGATCTGCTGAGATTAGGAATAACCACAATATATCAGGAATGTAATTTGACCTTTGTTTTACAAAGTATAAGTTGCAAACTTATATTTAAAAATGTTAGGCAGTGGTAAAAGTAAATAAATCCCAGATGATTCAAATTATGCAAATCCCATGAACAGTAATCACTGAAAACTACACTTTTATGTACATGTTCTGCTTTGCTTGGAACAGCGTCTCTCTCTGCTCAGTTTATGAAGGGAGTTTATCATTTTAAGACTTTCTAAGGGCTGATCTTTCAGAGAATATTATGGGGAAAAAAGAGGTATCCATCCATACTCATGTATCTTTCTCATTTTTATTAGTATGATCATGTTCTTCTGTTTTGATCTGTTTCACCCTTATGATGAGTTGGAAGTGTTGTTGGAAATGTTTGATTTCAGAGCAGCTGAAATTATTAATGAGCTTATAGAAGCTGCAATTTTGTAGAGATTTCTGGGAAAGCGAAGCTTTTCTGGATATTAATAGAAGGGAAGTGCTTTAGCACTTCACAGTAGCTGGTAATTACCTTTTCAAGAGTTGTGATTTTCTCTGTTTGAATCCTAGCTTTTTTTTGGCATAAGGCCTCTTGGCCATCACTGTAGTTCTTATTCTCATACAGAAATGATTAATTGACTTAAATTTGGAGAAGCGTTTGGAATAATTTTCAACAAATTGCACAAACATCTGGAAAGATTTTAATAGGTGGAGCTGGTTCATGAACTTGGTTGTCTTTCTACACTTACATGTTGTGGACTGCTAGCCAATATAGGCTCTTGGAAATGGCCATTTTTGGCACATTGATGTCCACTGAAGGAAGGTTTGAAATCAATGGATGAGGGGAGTGAAGAGCATGCTCTGCATTTAATCTGATGTCTTGCTCTTATCCTCTCTTTAGCAGTGAAGTGAAATCTATTCATATGTAAATTAAGTCTCAAAATCATTGTTCAGATAAAGAAGAGTAACAGTAGACTGGGAGACCTCCAGATCCTTTTAAGCTTTTGGTTTTCTTCCACTTGATGATATTACAAATAAATAAAAATTTGTCATAGTCTTTAAAAGTGACTTGGTAGCCAGTGAGAAGAAGAAACTTTTACCCTATTAAAGATCCAAGTAGCTGGGGAAGTCCACATACCTGGAATTCCACCCATCTATTAAATCCAAACTATTTTTAAAATTTTTTAGGATCAGTGTTTCATAATTTTTCTTTCAAGCTGACTAGTAAATCCTTTCATCTTAACATTTGGAAAGAGCTTATATGATCAATCCCATATATTGTAGAACAGAAAAAAGACAAGAGTAGTGTCAAAATATAAACACAAAAAACAACTAGAAATTGACACTTTATCAGTTCAGACAGATATGAAGTGATATGCTCATATGTAAGATAGCATATTAACATGGTGACTGTAAATCTACTTCTCCCAGATTAATTCCTGCGATTAATGTGTTATATACAGAAAAGCAGTACTTTTTTCCTCTAGAAAGAGAAAAACTAAATTTTTTTGCCAGGAGGTGTTTTTTGATTCTATAAAAAAAGATGGTATGAAATTGTTATGCCTTTCACACTTGGATAGCAAAAGTGTTTCACTCTCAGGTGTTAATGAGAGTAACAATGTGTTAGAAATTGGTATATTTAAGGGAAACAAGAGTGTAATTTTGTCATAAATGCATAATGGATAAAATGCTCTTGATAGCTCATCTCTAAGCTTTTGATCTCATCATCAGCTATGCATATAATTTAGATAAATTTCATCTCTCTGTTTTGGGAAAATGAGAAGTTGATTTGCAATTTTTAGCAACTATGCTCTCTCATAACGCAAATTCCTCCCAAACTCTTGCATGGGAAATGCTGAACTGCTACCTATTTCTTACTTCCACAAAAATGAGTGTGTTTTCATTGCTTATCACATTATTCTAGTGTTGAATAGAATTTATGCTGACAAACTTGTTTCCTAGTTTTGGAGTTGTCTGACACTTTTTCCCTTGATTCAACAAAATAAACATAATTCAGTTTCAATTCAGTAATAAAACAATGATATGAAGAGTTTTCTAACTCAAATAACCTTGCAAGTTTTCTCGGGTTTAAAGTATCTCACTCTTCTCCATTCTGTTTGCTAGTTTAGAAATGTCCTCCTCTGTGGGTTTGGTTTGGTACTTTGAGGGGTTTTTTTTTTGGCTAGAGTTCTCATGTCTCTTGGATCACTACAGATGAAATGTTAGGGAAATTGTTTTTAAGAAAGGTGTGTTTCTGATGAAATTTGTAATGATATTTGGAACATGTGAATATCTGCTTCATTAAGTTAACCGGTTAAGGACTATGAAGTATAAAGGGAATGACCAGGAAAGTGATAAATATACAGACACAAGCATCCAACAAACAGGTGATAAAAGAGAAAATAACAAACACTGAAGCTTTTCACCTAATAATTGATAAACCATTAGTCCAACAAACAGGTGATAAAAGAGAAAATAACAAACACTGAAGCTTTTCACCTAATAATTGATAAACCATTAGTCCAACAAACAGGTGATAAAAGAGAAAATAACAAACACTGAAGCTTTTCACCTAATAATTGATAAACCATTAAATAAACTATTCAGATACCGGTGTTTTATAAGGCTGAATTTGGCAAGGTGAATCTTAGCTTCATGTCAGAGATCAGTACTGAAAACAGTCAATATATCTGAGCAGCTTACCAGGAAAAGTCTAGAGTATAGATCAGGGACAAAAGAGAAGCACAAAACAGAATGACAGTTCAATGACACCATCAAATATTTGCCCACTGATACCTCCCCAAGGATTACGTTTTACTTGTTGGTGATGTGGTTAAACTGGGTGAACAGGGTCTTGTGGTAACATGGAATATTTCAAGCAAATAATACTCTTAGAAGAGTGCAGTTTTTTTCACCTGTCAACCACAGCTGTAACTGGTGGGGCAAGGAAGTGTTGTTTGTCTGTGTGGATGCAGGTCCATTGTTTACTGTGAGGTTTGAGTGGCCACCAGCACAGGCTGCCCAGGGACTTTGTGGAGCTTTCCTCCTTACAGATATTCTGGATATGGTCCTGGACAACTGACTGCAGGTGGCCCTGCTAGAGCAGGGGATTTGGACCCAATGACCTTCAATGGTCTCTTCCAAACTCAGCCATTCACTGATAATTCACTGTGTTGAAGCTGCAATTGCCGATAACTTTGGTAAACAGCAGTCTCTCTAGCTTGAGAACACACAGAGTCTGAACCATTGATGTATGAATAGTGACCAGCAAAAGGCATGTTTTATATTAACCAAACTCTGTGCTGTCTTCAACCTCAGTTATCCAGGCACTTTTCAATGTCTTGCTTATTCTTTACTATTAGGGGAAAAAATTAGATTTTTATTTAAATGTATGTTATGTTGTTGTTTGCTTGTGTGTATACTTGCTGAGATATATACTATGCTTAAACGTAAGCCCAAAGGAACATGCCTTTTCTTTTGCCATGGAAAATAATGAGATTTTTAACTGAACAGCTTTGCTCTAAAGAAAGGGGCTGTGGTTTCCTGTTGTATTTTTTTCATTCTCTCAAGGGCCCTTTTTCCTTCTTTCCACTTGTAGGGCCAATTTGGTTCCTTCAGAAATGAGGTTTATCCTGACAATTTCTAGAGGGGTTACTTTTGAGCCCTAAAGTGTTGCTTTCATTTTAGTTTACAAATTCTCTTGAATTTAGTCTAATTAAAAAGGAGAAATTAATCTGCATCAAAAAAAGTGTTTGAATATCAATACATAAAATATTTAATTTCTAGTTTTGGTTGATTTTTTAAATATTAATTTTCATGTCTTTTTAGTTTATAATGTGTTATATGATATCTCTAGATAGCTTAAGGAGCAATATTTTATATTAGTATTAAGAATATACAGAAAAGAAATAATTGTTTACAAATTTTAGTTTTTGGGTTTTTTCTCCCACACGTGTCAAATTAAACTCCACTGTTTTCAAAAGACCTTTTCTTAGAACTGTAATGTTCAAATAGCTAATAAACAAAAAAATCCTCTTTAATCATTCATAAATTAAAAAGTCATTTGTATGTGAATTTCTTCACATTGGAACAACAATATATAAAAATGAAATATAAGAGCTCTCACGAATTTTATAAAAATTAGGTAGCTCATATTTGCATACAACCCCATCTATCCTTTGACAGTGTTAAATTTAGGAAACTTTAAATGTGAAATTCCATGTGTTTTACTGTATTAAAATATTGCTTACTTGAATTTTCTCAGGAATACTACCATTGTAAGATTATAAGCATATATGTTCTTGTTCTTATTCTCTCTTTAAATACATACCTGGTAGTCTTACCAAGGAAACTTATACAAGGTTGGTTCTCCACATCAGGTGACTTTTCAAAACACTGTTAAGGCTTGTTCTTAGAGCTGCCAACAACGAAATCGTAAACACCATAACAGCAATTGTTTTTTGCAGTCTGTGGATCTAGGCTAGTTACTGACTGGAATAAACTACTCAAGAACAAGGAATATCTTAGTGTCTGTTAATCTGAGAGTGGCCGTCAAGTGTCCTCCTCTCCTGCAGGATGAAAACAAGACAGACAAAGGCTATATTAAGATGAGGGAAGCTGAAGGCAAAGTAATGCATCTTGTTAAGAAATAGAATGTTATCTTTACCTTAGTGCTGTGTTGGCATGGTTACCTAGCTCCTAGGTTAGAGCTGGCTTGTGCTTCATGGACTTAAGGACTGGGCAGAAAGGGTATAAACCTTTCTAGAAATCTCTCTGTTGGATGTGTCCTGTGTCTTCAACTGTCGCTGAGGCTTAAGGGTTGGAGATCTTGACTATATTCAACAGCCAACTGCTGGAGATACTTTTTTTGCTGGAGATACAAAAAAAGTTTGTTTTCCTTAATCTCAGTCCTAAACAGTCCCAGTTGTATATTTTATTGAAATAATTAATCTGTGTCATGCTGGGATTTGTGCTATGTCTCCTTGTTTACTGTAAATAAAAAAAAAAAAAAAGAGAAAAAGGGGGGGGAGTGCTATAAGAAGAGGCTTGGGAAGAAACAATTGGGAATCCAAGTGTTATGGATCAGCATTTGCTGAAATTGGAACTCATGTTTTACGCAAGTGTTTAAAAACCAAAACCTACTATTTTCACTGTCGTTCACTTACCTGTATTGATCAGTTCTCCTGGTTCCTACAGTGACCAGTTGTGAATAGCAGGTATTTTCTATTTGGAGGGCAGTGGTTTCCTAGCTTGCTTGATTTTTCTAAACAGTGTGATTTAGGACTGTATATCCTATTTTACCCTGGTAACCTGAAAACATGTAGGGGCATATCAATTCAGAAATAGTGTATAAGTTCTCAGGGACTTGTGCACAAGCTCTGAGTTTATGGCTTGGATAGCTTTCAGGGAACCTTTAACTTTCATGAAATATTCTGACATAGAAGGGACCCACAAGGATCATAGTAGAAGCCGATTCAGAAGGAGGTCTTCCTACTTTTCAGGGAAATTTTCCTCTCCATCTGTACCTTTCAATGTGACTTAGCATTTGTCTGTTTATCCGTTTACCTCTGCAACAGAGCATTAGACATGTCTAGAGTGACTGGACAATTAATCCAGCTGATCTGGAATGTTGTTGGATCCATTGTGACTCCACAGGGCACATATGTACTTGGTCAGCAAGATCCATGGATGCGCTGGGGTCATAGCATGCGAGTAACAGATTCTGCTCAGTAATATAATGTCTTGATTTTGTCAGGTTTCCAGAGATAAGTATGGAAAATTAAACCTGTATTCAGGATGGGGTTAGTTCTACTCTGAGATTTTGTTGGAGAAGTTGAGGGTTGATAAAGCTGCTAAAGAAAATTTATCTCATCCTTATTGAAAGGAGAGATGAACAGTATATTTATTTTCCCCTAATGCTGCAAAGTTTCTGGTCAGACGTCCCGAATTAGCTTTAACTCAAATTAAAGTGTCAATGGCTCTACTTAGCTCATTACAGAAAGCATTTTAACTCTCTATCAAAGCACCTGCATTGTTCTGTAAAGGCAGACAGATATTAATTTGCACATGCAGTAATTCCTCTGAGATGCAGGGTAGCTATGTAGTATGTTGCTATGGTCTCTCTTATTTTCTTTAATTAAAACATGATGCTGGCTGAGCAAATCTTTCAAAATGTATTCTGTTCTCTTGAATTTCTTCCTTGTGATGAATTGGCTATAGGATTCTTTTTCTTACAGTTGATAGATTCTGAGAAATCACTGACATGTATGGCAGTAAGCCAGGCAGTGACTCCTTTCTTGTTTCTTTTCTGTCTCTTTTGTCAATAGATTCTAAATCAAATGCCATCTTTGAGGTAGGCTAAGCATGCCTGTTTTCACTGGCTATTATTTGCAGCTATTGTAAGGAAGGCAATGTGACACTGAGCTTCCTTTGTAAGTATTTTTCAGTAATTTGCAATTGCTCCTTGCTAAGAGATTCCTCCTATAGGAAAGCATATATTATCTTCCTGACATTGAAGAACTTGCTCAACCATTTATTTCTCTAAACATTTTTTCAACCCTTTTTTCAGTGAACTTAGTGGGAAAATTAGAAATCAGTACTCTCATTTTATTTAAACTTTTTTTTAGTTCTCATCCTAACTAATGTAGTTAGCAAATTTCACTTAGTTGGGTTAACACAGGTAGCTGAGGTCAGAGTATTGTACAGGAAATAATGAACAAGTTATTACTGTTCATATGAAACAATTCTAGAATCATGGAATGGTTTGGGTTGAAAGATCACTAAGTTTTAACCAAAAGATAAAAATTAAAATCCAGTAATTGATCCCATAATGGAGATGACTTCTTGATATGCTAGGTTTTTTTGGTGTAAATGCTGGTGAAATGCAAATTAAGTTCTTACCTTAATTTCCTTGTAGTATATACTTGTAGTATAATCTTATTGCAACTTAAACTATAGAAATGTAACACAAACATGCTCAGATCAGAACACATAGAAGTAAAATGAACTTTTACTGCCAAAGCACATTTAGAAGTTCACTTTCCTTGTTGTTTTTCTTTTCAATTTATAATTGTTTTATTAACAGTTTTTAAAAGGACAGTTTATACATAATTGTGACACATTGCTCCCTAAAGTCCAGATAAAAGTTCCTTTCCAAGTTCATTTTAAGTGTAGAATGAGGCTCTTGAGTCTCAGTTCTGTGAAAATTTGCATGTATTTAAGTTCTTGAACTGATCACATTAAAATACTTGAATGAGTAAAGTTTCTTCTGTAGGCATGCCTAAAGAGATGATACTGTAACCTGCAATCTCATTAGGCTATGTGGAAATTTATAGAACAGTGTAATTATGATCTATAATTATTATGAAATTACAGGTAGCTGTACCATTCTACCTCAGCTACTACCCTGTAACCTGAGATTTTTATAGGAGAGCAGAAGGCCTCTCCCATTGGCAGTCACTAATTTTCCTACAAAAGCAGTTCATGGAGCAAAAGAAAAATTATTCCTACTGATTACCAAATAGATTAGAAGGTCTAATTATCTTTCAAGTGTATCAGTGAACAATAAAATGAAATAACTAGGGTCAAGGGATGGCCTGCTTCTGAGCAGCCATAATTTATAAAACGTTGGCGTTCAGAGTTCTGAGGAAGATGTATTATGATAATTTTGTCACTGTATACAGTACTTGTTCTTTCCATCTCTTCTGGATGATAATACAAGAAACGGATACCTTATAGCTGAATTCTGTGTAATTAAAATTTTTTTGTCTTAGCACATTATCTTTGGGTCTTCATGGTATAGAATGATGGTCATGTCTAGTCAGTGTTATGCATCATAGCTCTTCACAGATCACCAAGCTTTTCATTCAGTGAATTAACTTTTTTTTCTAAATGCCAGCTTTTGATGAGCAACCCAGGGTGGCAATTGCTATCTGTTCAAGCTCTCACATCAATCAAGTCCCAAGCAGTTATTTTAATCAAAAGTAGAATATATTGCCCAAATGAGCCAAGGCTATTTCTAGAAGTAAAAGTAGCAACACTAAGAACTTAGTGTATGATAAATTACTTTATTTTACTTGATAGATAGTGATTATAGACTTGGAGCAGTATGTTAACAGCAGCTTCTAGCACTGTGGATTTTTCCTACAGTTCATCTATAATAAATGCAGCAGTATGAGAAACATAAGAATTAAGATTCAAGAAATATCCATTCAATTTCCCTCACAGTTTCACATCTGCTTTTATGTTTTAAGATTTATTCTGTTACCATTAGTTTTCCAACTTCACTTTTTCTCCTGTTAGAGCCAGCTGCATTTTGAGGCATCAGAAATATTTTGGTGCACTTGACTGCCCACCAGGCTGAGATACATGCCAACTCACTGGCCTTTGTGAGCTCTGATAGCTGATAGTGATGGGATACAGACCTGCACAGGTCACAGTAATGGGTTTTGACAGGCTCTGTGAATTGTTAGTTTTTCTTAAGTTTTATTCTTGTCACTATTGCCTAAGGCACTGTGAGCAGAATGACAAAACAGGCAGTGCAGCTCCATTAATGAGCTACCTGTGCTGTTCATACAGGAGAACAATCAGCCTTCTCTTATTCCCCCAGGACATTAAATTAAGGTTGGCAATGCATGCATAACTGCTGCTGTGGCCTGATGCCTAGGCTTGGTGTGCAGTCCCCTTAATTGCATCTATACCTGTAAGCTTAAAAAATAACCTGCTTGCATCTGCTGAAGACGTAGCCAGATCAATTTGGAAGCACGCAGGTACAAAAACAACGTTTGGTGAACCTAAATGTATTTTGCAGAACATGAATACACAACCCGACACCAAGCTAAGCAGAGCAGTTGATATGCTGGAGGGAAGGGATGGCATCCAGAGGGAACTTTACAGGCTGGAGAAGTGGGCTCATGTGAAACTCATGAAGTTCAGCAAGGCTGAGTGCAAGGTCCTGCATGTGGGTCAGTGCAAACCCCAATATAAGTGCAGACTTACTGATGAATGGATTGAGACCAGTCCTGTGGAGAAGGGCTTGGGGAATACCAGTGATTGAAAAGCTGGACATGAGCTGGAAATGTGTGTCTGCAACCCAGAGAGCCAACTATACCCTGACTGTATCAAGGTAAGTGTGACCAGCAGCTTGAGGGAGGTGATTCTGGCCTTCTACTTTTGTGAGACCCCAACTGGAGAGCCGTGTCCAGCTTTTGGCCCACAAGTGCATGAAAGACATAGACCTGTTCGAGTGGGTCCAGAGGAAGACCACAAAAATTATCAGAGTGCTGGAACACCTCTTCTGTGGACAAAGGCTGAGAGACCTAGAGCTGGTTTAGCCTGAGGAAGAAATCTTATTGCATCCATCCTGTCATTAAAGTGGGCTTACAAAAAAGATGGAGCAAGAGTTTACCAGGGCCTGTAATGACAGGACAAGGGCATCAGTTGTAAACTAAATGATAACCTCATTTCTTCAGGCCCTCTGCTTTCATGTAACAAGAAATCATTTGTTCTAATGATTGGAGTACATGGAGATAATGCACTTCAGCAAGAGCAGTGGCATCTGTGGTTGTTCTGTCAGGCCTTCACACAGGAGGTTGCAGAGCTGCTGGAGGTAACTGCATGGAAGTCAGGGTAGGTCCACATGCAGTCCACCTGCATTCCTTGATCCAACACCTGGATTAACAAGCCATGACTAGCTATAATTCATTAGCTGTGAGTTACAAAGCTTAGTTAACATGATTAGACTGCATTAAGAAATGAGCTTTGCATCTTGTGCTATGGTGCGTTCTGCAAACTCTTCGTTATCTTGTTTATGGCTGTGAATAGAAACTGCTCAGTTTCTATTTGGACATTTTGGTGTTTGTTTGCTTTCCCCTTATGCTTCATAAGATACCAAATTCCATTAATGGATAAATCTAGATATAGAAATTGTGAATTTTCCATCCTTACTGTGCTTTGTAAAGAAACACAGAAAGAAATTTAGTCAATCTCTGTCTCTATGAGTCAAACTAGGTAACTTCCCCCTTAACTATTTGCTCATTATAGTGCACAAGTGGAAGACCAAGTGACAGCACCAGCCGCAATGAGTTACATTCAGAGATATTCAACTTTATCTTGAGTCAGCTCTGTGTCTGTGTGTGAGCTCCAGGAGGGAACAGTAAATCCTGTTTCTTCTGTTCTCCTCTTTATTGTTGTCAGCCACGATGGCTTGTCTGACCTGTAGTGAGTGAGGGTAGCAGGGTGTCTCAAACAAGCAGCACAAGTAGTCATCCTCTCAGTCCTGATGGAAATGCATTGCTTCATGCTGTCAGCAGCATCTTTGTAGCTTCCTGGTAGACCAAAAGGGGAAGAGTATATTCACCATGCTGTTTTGTGAAGGAACAGGCTCATCTGATTAGTTTAGGTGTTGGCTTCTAGACACATTCTGTTTTCTTTTAATATAGATGGAAGCAAATGTATATGAAGTGGTTTTTTGTTGTTTAAAAACATGCGATAGAATAACAAGAACATATTTTGAAAAATTAAATGTAAAGGATGATCTGTTAAGAGACTTACAGGAAACTGTAAGGCCTGTGGTGGTGGGGAAGTAATACAGTTGCAGTCACTTTTGGTTTGGGGTTTTCTGTATGTTTTCCCTACCTCTAGCAAGAAGCAGGTAGAGCCCGTCTCTGAGAAATTGGCTTACAGTACATCTGATAGTACATTTCTGCAAATTTTGCAGAAATGAGAATGCAGAGGATGTCAAAAGATGCTATGATCATTTATGGCATATTCAAATAAGCTTTCTGAACAAAATCCACCTTTACCTGTGGGAGATACTTTTTTTTGTGGGGCTAAGCAGTTGAGTTGGACAGTCTCAGAGTTGTGTAAGAGCCTGCATCTTGGATACTGCCCAATAAATGTTATAATAGCACAGGAAGCAGATTATCTTAGTAATTATGAGTGATGGGCATTGTCACAGTTACCTTGTGTGACTTGTTGAATCATAGACTCATAGAGTCATTAAGGTTGGAAAAGACCTTCAAGATCAAGTCCAACCTTGGGAAGTGATCATACTCAAAGAGCTCACTTAGCTATGTAAATGTGCCAATGTAACAGTTGCAAATGCTATTGGTCATCTAATATTGATGTTTTCTTTTATTTAATTTAAAATTATGTACCAAGGAACCTCAAAGACTTAAATAACAAACCTGCCACATTTACAGTTGTAGTGCCTGTTTTAACAGGCAACCTGTGGGAGTTTTGTACCTGTTTTTGCCAACTTCATCATTCTTAGACCCCCTTCAAGCATGTAGTGTTGCACATTTTCATGCTGTTGAAATTGACAAAGATGCTCTGTGTAGTGGACAATCTGCTTACTTCCCTGCCGTCCCTGCAGAAAGCTTTTTCTTTGCTTTCTTTACATTGGTACTCTAGCACTAGGCAGTGGTGAATTAAAAATAAAAATAAAATCCATTAAATAAACAGTGTGTGTAAATAAATGTAGTAAACTCACTTGATTGACTTTTGAATCACAGGAATGAATCCCATAGACTTTGTTTCCTGGATATAACCTTATTCTGTTATTATGTTTGCTTATTTTTAGCCTAGCTGCACTGATTATATATTGGCAGAAGCATTCATTACCTCTTGTGTGTAGTGTAGCATCATCTTGTACCTAGGACTTACAATCCAACTTTGTACTTAGACAAGTATAGGGGAAGTAATAGTGTCTTGTGTAACTTGCATGCTGAAGAGTTCTTGAAGCTTGTGTTATTAATCAGCCTTTTCGTTATCCTGGCTTTCAATGAAGAATATTTTTAGCTGCACACACAGAGAATGACTCCTTGAAGCCACAGTTCCAGAAAGTACTATTTAAAGTTTAAAGAACTTTTCTTTCTCACAGAACTGTAATGTCCCTTAGTTTTATTTTGCACTTATATTGATACACTAGTGGAAGACCTGCAAGTTCTTTGTTGAAGATTCAAGCATGTAGATCCATCTTCTTTGCTGACTGTGATAAAACCCTGGGCTTCCCTAGTGTGGGAATATTTAATGAATAATTGTCATCCTCCTCCATTATTTTCATATATATTGAAAAGTCACTGGATCTCATTTTCTTCTGTGGAAATTAGTACAAGAGCAATATTGACTTATTTTACATGACATTTAGAACTGTTAGATCATGCTTCTTTAAAAATATTCTAGTCTCATTAAAAAAAACCCAAACAAAACACCCAACAACTTCAGCTACTTTTATATATTTTATTCTCCTAAAATATCTTTGAATAATTATTTAATAGCATTTCCTCAAAAATTACTAGTGCTCAGGAGAAAATTGCTTCTGTAAACCAGAGTGAACTCTAACATTTATGCATAATATGATTATCTATTTCCCCTTCTGTTCTCACAACTTTAGTTGAGAAATTAGATATACCTGCAGCCTCCCAGTTTGATGTGATTGTTAGAGTCTAAATACCTTTCATCTGGTTACTAATTTTTATTTTTAGGATTTTGGTCATTGGATCACAGTTTAACTTCCTTTGACACTTAGGATCATAGATTCTAACTTGTATATTCTAACTTGTATGCTTTCATTAAATAAATGTAGAAAAAAAAATATGGTCAGACAGAACCCATTCACCTCAAAAAAACATTCAGAAACTCTGCAGTCCTGTGTGGAAGATCACACTCAGCTTTAAAATATCCTCATTTTAAAAGTGACCTTCACAGAAATTTAACCAGGGATTTAGTGAAAGAAAAACACGTACTTGCAAGGAAGCTAGAAAACTGACTGAAAAGTGCAGCATGGCCCATCATCTGTAAGAAATATCCTGCTCTGCTAGTTGGAATTGTGCTCTAAGCGCTTTTGCAAGAGTCTGATGAGACTTGACACGTCTAATTCTGTTACGAGCCTAGAATTTTTGCCTTTATTTTTGGGTTGCAAAATATTTTTGGTGTTCAAGAAAATATTTATGAAATCTAGTAACTAATTAAAAAAATTATGCTTACATGAACTGCTACAGAACTCTATTAATTTAAACCAGTTACAAGTCAAGACTTAAGAAGATCCAAGATATTTATTGTATGTTGATTATTTTCTTGACTTTCATATGTAAAGTTAAACATAAGTACTGTACCATTAGAAATGTACTGTTGATACCACAACAGTTCTAATACAGCAGAAAAGTAACAGAAAAAGAATAATGGTGTTACCTGAAGGATGCTGTGGAAAAGAAGCATCCAGTAAATGCAGAGGTAATAAGGGCAGTAATTTAATTATACATTTTACAGAAAGGAAGCTTTAGGTCTAAATATGAGCTGCAGGCATTTAGTTCTTTCGACTTCTAAATGACAGAAAACAATGCAAATCAAATTTGAGGCACATTTTGTGGACTCCTTTGTGTCACATATCATGTAATAAACTTTAAATAGACTAAAAGCATCAAAGGCATAAAATGTCAGTTGAAGCCAGGACTCAGAAGTTTAACTCTTCTTCAATATTACCAATGGAAGAATTGTCAATAACCTTTATACAGCTGAAGCTTCAGTGCAATTTCCAATATAAAGATTATAAGAGGCAGAGATCTTTCAGGTTGTGGGACTTTTTTTTTTTTTTAGTTAGTTTTTTCTTTTTTAGTTAGAGGTATTTCTTCCCCTTGATATGAAATTTTCTGTGTGCAATTTCTTATGTGGGTACTCAGAATTGCCAGATGCTTTACAGCTGAGTCCTAATTTTAAAATCTATTTTGTTATCTGCAAGGGTTTTTGAATCACTGCTAATTATTTTTCCCAGATTGTTCATGATTCCTAAAGATCAGGTCCTGCAGGTATTTTACTTAATAAAACAACCATGAGATAGTCAAAAGGCTGTAAGATGTAAAGGAAGAGTTGGAAGAAAATGGAATGCAAAGGGCAATGTAGCACAAGACACTGGACCTGTCTGTCTTTCTCATACCTGAAGTAGAACAAAGAAGCTGAACAGAGAAAGCAGTTTTTTCTTGTGTTGCTCTTTAGTAAGTCTTCTATCTGTAAGATGAAAGAATGTGAATAAGAAAGGCTTGCCTCAGCACCCCCAAAAAGCTGAGTAAAGGCTGATCATTCATAGTGGAGGTTCCTGCTGACCATATCTCTAAAATTCTTTGACTTTTTTTCCTAAGGTAATTTCAAGCTACTCCTCTGGTGATTTCTCACTATGAAGTGGCTGACACCCAGTTCTTCTGGCATTTGTATGGTGTATGTGTTCTATTATCAGGCAAACATAAGAGTATGTTGGTGCAACAACTTTGTATTTGCACACTAGTCCCAAGGCATGTAGTATTTTGATCATTAGCAATATTAGCTTTGTGCCCCTCATTACATGAATGACATTGAGGTGCTGGAGTGTGTCTAGAGAAGAGAACAAAGCTGGTGAAGGATCCGGAGGACAAATCCTATGAAGAGTAGCTGAGGGAGTTGGGGTTTTTTAGCCTAGAGAAAAGGAGGTTCAGGGGAGATCTTATTCTCTACAACTGCCTGAAAGGAGATTGTAGTGAGGTGGGAGTCGGTCTCTTCTCTCAGGTAATTAGCAACAGGAAATGGCTTCAAGTTGCACTTGGGAAAGTTTAAATTGGACATTATGAAAATTTCTTCACTGAAAGGGTTGGCAAGCACTGGAACAGACTGCCCAGGTAAATGGTTGAGTCACCAAACTTGGTATTTAAAAGACGTGTAGATGTGGTTCTTAGGGCTGTGGCACTTAAGTGCACCACTTAGTGGTGGACTTAGCAATGTTAGGTTTATGGTTGGACTTGGTGATCTTAAAGGTTTTTCCAACCTAAATGATTCTATAATTCTGTGTGTCAATTTATTTTTTCTCACTATCATTTGCTCTGTTGTTTTCCTCTTCCTCTGTTACTTTAAAAATAGAAGTAATGTGTAGAGAAAACACTGCTTTGTCATTTATTGAGACTAAATTTTAAAACGAAAATCATTTAAGCAGTGAAATAGGTTTCTCAGACAGGAGAGTTTCAGCCCTGAATGAGAAAGTACCTACTAACTCTGTATAGGTACAAAGGACCTGTAGACAAAGCCTTATTTTGCCTTGAAGTTAGCCCTACTTTCAAGTGGGAAGTTGAACTACTTAACTCCTCTGAGCTGCCCTCCAACATAACCTTTGTCTATGGGGGTGTGATGTGCAACATGTTCTGCTCCTGCTTTATAAAAGTCGTTGAACATCCAGCAGGAGCTGGTTTTGCTGCAACATCCAGCTGGCTGGTTTTGCCAGAACAGTAAAATGTGTTAGATATTCTGACTTACAAACCGCATGAAGACAAAAGCTATGATTTTAACAATTAATAAAATAAGAATAATTTTGGGCCATACCTGCCAGTTTCTTCACGTCAGTTCTCTATTCTGTTTCAAAACCTAAAAATTTTCCTGTCATAGAGTATGTATGGATATTCATTTAAATACTAGATAAAAGATTACAGAAAGTGAAAGATTCTAAGGACATGCTGTTTATCAACATCCCTCTTATCTCATATCTCCTTTCATGTGCTACACTAAGGCAACAAAAGGTGAGATAACCTGTACAGGAATCTCAGTGTTTTCTCTCTCATTCCTGATGATTTTGGAATCCACTGCTTTTCTTACCACTTTAATAATCCCTAGGGACTATCGTTAATGAAAGATGATTCAGAACAATTCTTGTTGTCCAAGCCTTGGTAAAGAATCAAACTGATTCCCAGTAGCCCATGAAGTAATAACATGAGCACTATCTCAGTACTTAGCCGGTGCACAGGCCACAGGATGATGCTTTGGCAAAGGGAGGATCCTTAGTGAACAGCAAGATGAAGCGTTATGTGAGAAGACTGCCTGTAAATGAAAAATCTGAAAAATTATTTTCTTCTGAACTAGTTTAGAGGAATGCAGCTATGTAT
Source organism: Orthonyx spaldingii (assembly GCA_013397795.1). Taxonomy (NCBI): domain Eukaryota; kingdom Metazoa; phylum Chordata; class Aves; order Passeriformes; family Orthonychidae; genus Orthonyx; species Orthonyx spaldingii. The sequence continues at coordinate 679,007 of VZTJ01003040.1, forward strand.
TAAAGGGGAAATCCCCAATGTTTTGGCCACAATATGATTTCCTTTGAGATAGTGTGCAAAAATAAGGACAGTAAATTCAGTATTCCTATCTTCTGTCTTTTTATGTTGCCTTGAATCTATTGCTACTTTGAACAAAACTGTACAAAGTCCAGCCCACAAAGAGTTCTAAATGTACTCCAAACAGGCTGAGGGTTTATCCCAAGTCTGACTATGACCCTACAGAGAATGCCAAAGAAAAATCATCACAGCAGAATTGCTACCTTGTCAAGAAGCTGCTATCTGGCCTAAACAAAGCCTAAATGTGCATACAGATTGGTGAAAGAGACTCAGTTTGGCTTGAGTCATGAGTCTGAGGGACTCGTATGTCCTCATCTTCCAGCATAATATATTATGGTAGCTCTGCCTCTGTGTAAATCAGAGCAGGATCAGCTTCCTAAAGTGTTCTATCTTTCTTTCATATTCCTCTTAGTAAAAAATTTTAGAAACTTTTTGTCAGAAACAGCCAGAGCTTTTGTACAAGTGTATTGTAGATTGGTAGTTACTGGCAACTGGGTCATAGTTGATCTTTTCTTTTTTTCCCCTATAAAGAATTGTGTAACAAAGTTGAAATAGCAATAAATAGAAAAAATGATTTATTTTCATTGTAGATATAACTCTCACCATCAAATAGGAACTTTGAGTTATTTGTATAAGAAAAGTTAAAAAAGGATGTTTGAATTATTCATCGTGAAGCATTCTAAAGCTAAAAGGTCAAAAGTTTGTCACATCTGTCAGAAAAACAATCTCCAAAGCCAGGAGGCTGCTGGAAACATGCTTAGTCCAACTTGATTTTGACTATTGGGAAGTGCTGAAAATGAGGAGAATAAAGTAAAAGAAAACAGCCTTCAAAATTAAAGGGGAAAAGTGATTTTCAGTTGGACATTTCTTTGGAAAGAGTTGTTAAATTATGACTTCTCCAAAAATATATATACAGCCCTGAAAAAATACAAATCCTACTAAGATTTGAAAACAGGTAAAGTAAATATTTCTGCAGCCTGCATGTTGCCTTTTTTGTGTGCTTCATGAGATGAAAAAGTGATATTAATAAACAAAGGAGTCAAAGGGCTCTTGGGTGACTCATAGAGAAAATTCAATGTGTCTTTCTGTATTACAACTTGAAATATGAGAGAAAACTGAAGGAAAGTTTTACATAATAAGAAAGATAATCTAAGCTTGCTAGAGTATCTGGGGAAATTATAGCATCTGGAAACAGAAGATCTTTAAGTGATACTGCTGAATCCAGGACCATTGTGAATTATTACAGCTTTGTTAAATTCTTACCTTCCTGCATGAAAAACCTTGTTGCAGAAAGCACTAGCAATCTTAAATCAAAGTATTTCTTACTTTGTTTTCTGTTAAGGAAATGACCTTTGATCAGGCTACTTGGAATTCTGTGGTTTCTGTGTTATGTAGTAAATGTAAGTCTTTCTGAAGTCATGCTCAAGTATCCTAATACCTAAATATGACCTATACTTACAAATGTTTCTGTTTTTATGATTTTTTCAAATATTTCAAATGAGCAATGTTTTTTTTCAAAGTGATGGTATAGATATTATATGTGGATATAAGTATAGATATTGTATGTATATATAAGTATATACATACACTACATTCACTTCAGAATATTTTCTCTTCTTTTTCCACGTTATTACTAGCATATTAGATTAACACATTACTGTATTTAGGCTTATATTTCTTTTCCTATTTTAGTCTATTTCTGCTTTTGAAACCTATTTCCAGTCTTATTTTGGATTCCGTTTCATTTGTTCATGTTTTTCTTATTTCACTCTCAACTTCTCCATTTATTTTTCATTTTTCCTACAATGATAAATACTGATGTGGGGAAGGGGTTCAGCTCTGCCCTCTTAGGTCGCCTTACAAATCCTCCAGGGATTTGTTATGTTGTCTCCATCTTTGAAATCCATTTGAAAATCTTTCATGAGTGATCTTGAATTATGTGCAAACTTTCATTTCCAGTAGGGCTTTTGCTTATCACTTTATGCAGACACTATACGTGTGTAAAAATGTAGCTATGCATTGTTTTAGTCTGCTTCTCCATTTCCGTAGGCTTTCTATTTTCATGCCTGTAGTGGTTTGAGTTCGTCCACTTAAGTTTCTGGCTAAATGCTAGCACACTTGCCAGATTTTATTTAATTTTGCTGTGAGATAAGGATTAGGAGTAGGTAAAGCAGGCTCAAACTTTAAAGAATGTAAAGAAAGTTTATTAACAGACTTAAAAGGAAGGAGGAAAAACATTAAGCACATTAAGTTCTGTTCAACAGAACAAAACTTTCAGAACACTTTGTTCTTCCCACATCTTCATTTCTTTCCCAATGACAGTACAAAAAACAACACTTCCACTTTCAGTCAGTTTACCACTTCTACATTAGTCTTTTCTCAGTTCATTTACGGAGAGAAATTTCTTCCTGTTTTACCATGTTGACTTCTCCCCAAGAAATACAGTTCTTATGGTTTTCAGCCTCACAACTAGCAGCCACCCAGGAGGAAAAAAAAAAAAACAACAAACCTGCTGGTTGTGGAAAGTCCCTCCCACACCAGTAGCTTTCCCACTGCTACTACAGTGGGTTATGACAGTTCATGGGGTATTCTTTTAAGGATAAGTGGTTCTACTACAGCAGCAAAGAAAACCCCTTCTTCTATGACTGGCAACGTAAGTCCTCTGACCATTCCCTGGGGCAAGGAATCTGGATTACAGTTTCTTTTTTGCCTCTGCTCAAACTTCTCATCAGGCTGTAATTACTTCAGTATTTACTTATCTCTACATAAATATTTTAGTTCACTGGCTGCACTGGCTGCAGTTAGTACATTACATCCTCCCTTTGGACTATTTCTTCATATATTAAAGGGAATATTTTAGCTTTGTCCTAATCATGGCTTTACAGAAGAATTTTTAGTTTCCACATTGAAGCACTCCTCATGCTCCTCCCTCTAGGCGTCAGCTCTGACCCCTCTCACTGACTGAGTCTCTATGCTGTGTTTCTGTAAGTGTCTTCACTCTTTTCCCATCCATGCCGGGGAGGATGAGCATCTGCAAGTTTCATCTGGGCAATGAAAGGGTTAATCTCTTTCTCAGGCCTCTTCGACAGTCCTATGATCTTTACCCGGTTGTTTAAAAAGTCTGAGCCGGGCTGCAGAAGCAGTCAGTCAAGAGTCTCATTAGCCTTGCTCTGCGAAGCTGGCCCGGCCTGGTGGGGCCGGCCTGGCCTGGGGTGATAGAGCAGGGCCTGGCCCAAGTCGGATGGAGCCAGCCCGGCCCCTGTCCGGCCCGGAGCAGGGGCCCGGCCCTGCCCACTGTGCTTGGAACGTTTGCCGAACTGCATCTGAACCGGAGAGCTCAGTCCGGGTCCTCCCCCACGCTCAGCTGCACTGCTGCTTCAAACTCCCCTTCCCCCCTCCCCCTCCCCTGGTGGGGGGGAGGGCAAAAGCTCAGTCTTACCAGAGAGAGAAGCACAAGACCTGCTTCTCTGGCAGCAACAAGACAAGAAAAAGGATTTTTTCTCAAGTGTCTCTCTCTTATATGTGTTTTTTTTTTCCTGGAGGCGGAACGACTTTTTATTGGATTATATACCTATCAAATACTCAGAACTAGCTGGTCACTGGCTCCGTTTCTCAGGAAGCAAGGTGTACTGCTTCCTGTAGCATAAGTCACTTGCAAGACTGACCCTTCCTGGGCAAACCCAGGACAATGCCTCTTTTTTTTTTTTTCTCTATCACTCTCCTTCCTTCACCCCCACCCCTTGTTAGCTAATGTCTGTCTTTTTTCTCTTTGAGTTTCTTCCTCACACATAATGACTTTTGTTCCTGGAAAACACACCTGTTGCATATTCCCTTGCTGATTTTTCTCTTTCTACTACTTGTTCTGGTAATGACAAACCATGATATTATCTGCATCAGCCCCTGCCTTCTCTGTGCTATACCTTTAAGACTCCTAATTATATAGCACAGAGTGACCTTTACTTTGGCTGCAAAAATTCTATGTAAACAAGCAGCCTTTCACCCCATCTGCAAACTGCAGGATTAGACCTAAATTCTGTATCATTCTGCAGTTGAATGTTTGCATTTGACTTGCTCCTGTGCTGGGCCCTGGAAACTGAATTAGATATAAGGAAGGATATTTTCTCTAGGTTTCTGGGACAAGTGGCTAATTCAAAAGAGCATATTAACAACCCCTAACAGAACCCAGTATTTATTCACTCAGAGATGTTACATCCCACAGAAAAGATGCCTGGTCTGTTCACCTGAGTCCCTTTCATTCTCTCAAGGGTTGGGTTGTGCCTTGGTCTCCCAAATGTATCATCCCTCTGTGCCTTAGACTGTGCTTTGTGGGAGCTCCTTTCAAGACTGAATCACCATCTTCTCAGAAAATGTTTAGCTGTCAAATTTTTTTTTTTTCCAATCTAAAACTTTATGCTTTAGAATACCATCCATAGACTTTTTGAGCAGCAATCACTATTTCAGCCATCACCATCTTTACTCATTTTCTTATCTTTGGCTACTGTTGTGTTTCCTCATATCCATATTTGATAGCCTCAGGCAGGCTGAGATATGAATCCTAAAAATGTTCTTGACTGTATAGCGAAGAGTTTTACACGCCTGGATCTTGGCACCAGTGCCTCTCAGTAAATGTGATGATATGGCTTGAATATGTTTCTCACAGAAAGAGCAGAGCCTCTCAGAGTGCTCTAAATAGAAACAGAATAATTAGGAAATGGCTATTACACCTCAAATTGTGTGTGTATCTGGTGAGGGGGGATTACAGACAGCAGGGAGTGCTCCAATTTATTTGGTGTGCATATTTTTGCAAATCCAAAGTATGTTCAGATATTCCAGGTGATGCTGAATTCTGGCTAACAAGATAATTGCTTAGTGTATTTTTCCTACTGTTAAAGCTATTTTTTTTCTACCATCTGGAACTTAACCTTATGAAACAAAACTTTAGTATGTTCTTAAGGACTTAACCCAATAGTGTGTTCTTCGTTGAAGGGGATAAGGATATTCAATATCATGCTTTTGTGTTGGTGTAGAAATTGTGGAGGCAAACAAATACATTTAAATGTATTTTTATTTATTAATTAAAATTCTGCGGAATTTTCAATGTAAGTGTTTCTGAGATAAACCAAGAAACAATTTCTGTCAGTGGGAAGAATTCTGTCCTTAAAACCTTAAAAACTCCAAGTCTGCAGTAAAAGTAACATTTATAGTGTGTCTAAATTAATTTGTAAGAATAAGATCACTGCAAATGGATTTATACCTAAATCCATTTCTCTGTTTTACGCAACTGGGCCTCATTCTGATGTATCAGTACCAATTTCTGTTTTATTTTTTTCTCAGAGTTTTTAGAAAAAAGTATCCCAGTCTTACACTTTTAGTCAGGTTGCTATACCTGTAGCATATTTACCTTTACTTCTCTCTTGAATTTGGTAGACTGAAAGCACATATTTGCTCTTTGGATCCTTAGCAGATATTGTTACCATTTTGAATCCCACAGCCAGGATAGATGTACTGGTTTAAATGAAGCAGGCACTGGAAGGTCACACTGGATTGCTGATGTACCTACTGATTATTGTGTAGCAAAGCATTTGTCTTTGAAGCATTTTTTAATAAACGTGAGTGAACACTTCAACAATTTGAGAAAGATATACAGAATATATATTGTCAGAGCTAGAATACGACTGTGCTATCTGTAAGTGTAACGATTCATAAAGAACTTCAGAGAAAATAGTAATGCACTGTTTGACAGTAATAGCAAACAAAAATAGCAATTTCTAGTAACAAGAGTTTAATAGAAGTAAAGAGACTGTCAAAATATATACATGTACTACTCTAAACCCATGGTTTTTATAGAAAGATATAGACACAAATTACACATAACAAAAATATTTTTTCTATTGACAGCAAAAAACTTGTTTGTCACCAGACTTATAGAGTGTTCAGACTCCCCAAATCAGTTCATGATGTCTGATATCATTGCATACTAACCTAGCACATATTTCTAGCTTCCAATTTATTATTCTTCTTGTGTAATTTCTCTCCAAACAAAATAATTAAAAGAACAAAGATTTTGTCTTGCAGATGGGTCAAAAAAACTGATATTCTTGTACTAATTTTTCTGAATACCTGAAGTAAGCTTACAGTCATTTCTGTCATATAACAAAAGTTTGAGTCCATGTTGCTTAATTCTTAAGATTCTATTAAATATTTCAGGGCTCTTTGTCATGCGCCCAAAATGAAACCAATCTCACACAGCCATGCTGAAAATGATAAATCTATATCTATTAGTGTTTTTATCTTAAGACATTATCTGAAAATTTAGTTGCAGAGATTTCTAAATAGTTGTTGATACATTGATAAATATCAAAGAATCAATTAGGAATCTAAAAAAACCCCAAACACAAAAACAAGCAAAAAAAAAGAAAGCTGAGAAGGTTTGTATATGGAATAGAGAGACAAAGCTGTTGGTTCCTGCAAATTTTGTGTAGAATCTCTGATCCTCTGGAACTGGAAAGTAGAAGTGAGCATCAACTAGTCTGATAAAATTTCAGTAAGAGGTGATACAACAACGGGAAGGGAGTCCAAAATTGCCACCAAGCTGAGACAGATCTGTGCAGTCAGCACCCAGTTAGCCTCCACACAGTCATTGGGCTGGTGTCACCAGGGCTTTATCAAGATTAAAAAGTGGAGCCAGAAACACTTGTAAAGGCAGAAATACCTCCCTCTCTCCGCAACCCTCTCTCCTTTCTCCCAAAACAGAGTGGATATCTTTTTGAGTGAGGAAAGTACTGTTTTACATGCAATACAGTAATGGCTGTAGCAGTTCCTTGGCCAGGAGGAATTTCTAGTCCTTCATTCCTGGCCATCTTTCTAAAGGCCAGAGCTGTATTTTGCATGGGGCAGCACAGGACATATATTATGGAGATGGACGTGGAGCCAGTGAGAGGAGGCAGGGCACCCTGTCTTTGCTCTTCCCTCCAGCTGATCTCCGTTTCAGGTTACATGAGATGCCAGCACATAGTGCCTGCCCTGGCTGGAGAAAATCATCAGCCTCCCATAGACAGCCCTGCAGATGGTCACTGGAGCACTGGGCAATGGAGAGATGGGACTGAACCCTCTCACTCTGGAGGGCAGGGAAGGCCCCAGTCCAATAGCAGTAAATTTTGGACACAATGAAGGGAATTTGCTATTGTCATGCATCTTTTACAAGAAAGTTGTCCCCAGCACATCATTTTGAATGGTGCAGCAATCCGCTGGAGCCAGAGGTGGTGGAAAGCCTAGCTGTGCAGATGTGGGGTGCTGGCACACAGCAGTGACAAGCCTGCAACTACTCAAGCTGCAGGACGTCAGGGCTGGTCCATAACAGCAACTCTCTGTGCCTGCTGGATGTAAGAGCAGTTCAGGAATTAGATTTCTTTATGGCAATAAGGGATTGAGGGGTAGGAATAGGAATAAAGTTCAGGATCATGCTTCTGACCTTCAGCACCTTTTCCTGCCCATCTCAGGTGTAGCCCTGTGATTTTATCTGGTGCTTCACCACAGGCTGTGTTGCACATGGGACAAAATGGCTATTCCCTCAGTAGCTTTTATTTCTGTAGGTTGAAAGCTAGCTGAGGGCCTAGTTTCTGCCTACTTTAAAATAAGTGGCTTCTGTGTGGGAGTTACATATGTATTCCAGTGCACCCTATTCTAGTTATTGACACATCCTACTGCTGCTTTCTTTTACCAATACATTTATTGAAGCAGAGTACTCCAGAAGTGTGAAACGGTGTTTGAGATCTTTTGAGTAGAACCACTACCATCCAATCTGTATTTCAGAAATGACGTTTTTCTATTTCTGGTGATAGCTGTTTTTCTGATTAAGTCATATTGTGCTTTACTGAGACTTTAAAATAGTAAGTTGAGTGGGGTGGATACACTGAGGTAAGAGGCAAAAAATTTGTAATTTACCTGGAGGTGGCTTTGCAAAAGGTCTGTCTTGAACCTCTTGCACATGATTCACTTCTATGGAGTCTGAGAGATTTCAGGAGTCTGTGAAAGAAAGTCTGTGATTAACTGATCAAAATTTTAAAATTAAACCACCAATCCATTCAAAGAATCCTTCAACTTCAACTTAAGTAAAGATAAAGGTTAGGTTATTTATATGACACATACTTTTATACTTGTGTCTCAGTATGCTCCATCTCATATTGGACTATATTTGGAATTGAACACGCCCATTTTTATCCATGTTTTTTACTGTGTGGATTTTTCACAAAATCAAGTCTTCTGACTCCAACTTCTAAACTATGTCTTTTATGACAAATTATTCTTCTGCAGTTTTTATTATCAAAGCAGTAGCATTACTTACTTTTCAGCTAGACTTTTGCCAAGAAAAGCAAACTCATTTACAATTTCATCATTTGGCTATCCATGAATGATATCCGTGACTTATGATTTTCAGTGCATTTGCCATTGTGGCTATTTTGCATATTCTGCAGCTCTTTGCCAATAGTAGAAAATATTATGTAATAAAAGTAAATTAAGAAAAAGAGAGTTGGTAGTTTAGATATTTAGAACTGGCAGGTAGTCCAGATTGTGTAATGAGTCTAAACAGCCTGATTGGTCTGGAACAATTACAGAATTAAAAGACACAAAACAGCTACTCCACCAACAATAAATAAAGCAAATCAAATAGTCATTCTGTCTTCAAACAATGGAATTTAAGGTTACAGCTCTAGCTTTACATCCTGTTGTGCTTCCATCTAAAGTGTAGAGAGGGGAGTGTGTTTAAGAATGTATTAAGCACGTAGACCCAGTCCAGTGCCATTGGCCACATAGGCCAGAGTGCCTAGCTAGAGTGTAACATGAGTGTAGGGTAACTGTAATGTAATGTAACTAGCAGGGTAAAAAGTGGCTCAGCCCCCTGACTCATGAATTGTGAAGCTGCATCTAAAGTACAGTTTTGGATTCCCAGTGTGAGGAAGATGTTAATGTAGCGGAGCACATCTAGCAGATGGCACTAAAATGAATGGAGTGTATAATGTGCAGGAGAGATGGGTTTGTTCAGTCATAAGAAAGCTAAGTAGGGATCTTACTGCTGTTATCAGCTGCCTAAAGAAAAGCTATAGAGATGAAGCTGGACCCTTCTTGTGCACTCTAAATAGAAATAAGAGGACACAAAGTACAACAATAGAAAATCCAATTAAATATATTTTTTACCGTGAGAGTGATCAAACATAGGAACATGTTTCCCAGAGAGGCTCCACATAGAACCTTCCTCCTTGGAGATATTTAAACTTAAATAGGTAAATATCTGAAGAAACTGATCAAACCAGAACTGACATGAATCAAAGACTGGAGTAAATGCTCCTCAGAGATCCCTTATGGGAACTCTCTGTGATTATATAAACAGACTTATAACAACTATTGTTTAAGAAAAAGATACAATAGCTGCTTTGACAAGATAACATTTGCAAATGTTTCTGACTAGTGCTAAGCAGATGTTGCCTAAAATGTTAAGTGCAGAACCCTTATCTGAAAACCACTGATTTGCACCTTTTAGATGTTGTAGCATTTTTTTTTTCTGTACATACTTGTGGAATCATAGAATATCCTGAGTTGGAAAGGACCAACAAGAATCGTCAAGTTCAACTCCTGGCCCTGCACAGGACAGCCTTAAGAGTCAGATCATGTGCTTGAGTGCATTTTACAAATGATTCTTTGGTGAGTTTGGTGCTGCGACTACCTCTCTGAGGAGCCTATTCCAGTGTCCAACCAACCTTTGTGTGAGAAACCTTTTCTTACTATCCAGCCTAATGCTTCCCTGATGCAGACTCATGTTGTTCATTTGGGTCCTGTCACTGATCACCAGGGAGAAGAGATCAATGCCTGCCCCTCTGCTTGCCCTTGTGAGAAAGCTGTAGACTGCAATGAGGTGTCCCCTTCCCCTTCTCCATGTTGAACAAATCAAGCAACCTTCTTATGCTCTGATACCCAAAACTGCACACAGGACTCCGTGAGGCTGCCCCAGTCCAGAGCAGGGCAGGACAATCCTCTCCGTTGCCTGGCTGGTGATGCTGTGCCTGATGCCTGTCAGGACTCGCTTGGCCCTCCTGGCTGTCAGGGCACTGCTGACTCATATTCAACTTGGCATCAACCTGGACCCCCAGGTATCTTACTGCAGCGCTGTTCTCCAGCCTCGCATTTCCTAGTCTGTACATACAACATGGTTGCTTTATCCTAGGTGCAGAATCCAGCATTTGTGTTTGTTAAACTTCCTATCTTTGGTGACTGCCCAAGTCTCTGATTTGTCAGGATCTTTCTGTGGGACCTCTCTGCTTTTGAGGGAGTCAACAACTACTCCCAAATATCTGTCATAAGCAAAGTTACTTAGTATACTTTTTGGTCGTACATGTAATTTATGAAGATATTGAAGAATAATGACCCTAAATTGGAGGCTGGTGAAACCCCACTAGTGATCAGCCACTAGCCTAATGCAACTCCATTTACTAAAACCCTTTGTGCCTGACCCATGAGGCAGTTGCTCACTCATCACATGCTGTGTTTATTCAGCTGTATGCTGGACGTTTTGTCCAGAAGAATACTGTAAGATAGAGTATCAAAAGCTTTACTGAAATCTAAACAAATTACTGGCTTCTTTTGATCAACTTGTTGGGAAAGGAAATTAGGTTGATTATGCTGGACTTTGCCCATGTGAAGTTGTGCTGCCTGTGACCAATGATTGCATTGTCCTTCAGGTGCTTTTCAATAATTCCTGGCGTAATCTTCTCTGTAATTGTAGCAGGCCCTGAAGTGAGACTGACAGGCCTGTAGTTTCCAGGAACATTCTTCTTGACCTTCTTCCAAATTGGGACAAGGTGTGGCAGCTTCCAGTTGATGGGGACCTCTTTGGATTCCCAAGATCATTCAAAAATCATAGAAGTCTCACGATGATGTTAGCTAGCTACTCAAGCATTTATGTAGTCATATAAACTCAGTGAAACAACCAGTAATTCTGATGATGCAAGTGATTGCTCTGGCATATGAATCACACTAGCTTTAGCAGTGCAGATTTTTTTTCTAGGGAAATCAGGACTACCTCAGGGTTGTAAATGGTTGCACTGATTATTGATTAAATGGGGAACTGCATAATTGCTTCACCACAGAACATGATTAATTTGATGTTAGTGGTTGAATACTGCTACAGGAGAATGAAAAAGATACATTTAATATATGGGTTATCTCTTCTGGGTTGATTAATGCTGGGAGTTTTTTTGTGGCACTGAAGCTATACACACACACACATAATTATAAATAGAGCAATTTGTTTTAATCCATCATACATACTTTTATTTATAAGGAGGCCTTTAAAATTAAAACAAAAAAAGGAAGCATACGAGAGGTGGAAGCAGAGATATATGGCCTGGGAGGAACATGGAGATCTGGTCCAAGCATGTGTGGGGACAGGGTTAGGTAAGCCAAAGCCATATGGAGTTAAATCTGGCAGGGGACAGGAAGGGCAACAAGAATGGCTTCTACAGGTTTATCAGCAGCAGAATGAATATCAAGGAACATGTGGGCCTGCTGCTGAATGTATCTGAGGGTATGGTGACAAAGGATATGGACAAGGCTGAGGTACTCAACACCTTCTTTGCCTTTGGGAATCCCACATCCCTGAGATTGGTGGGGAAGTCTGGAGAAAGACGGACTTACCCTCAGTGGTTAGAGAGGTAAACACACTAAGTGTATTTAAGTCTGAGGGACTCACTAGTGCAGAGGGAGCTGGCCAACATCACTGAGAGGCTGTGCTCGGTGTGAGAGATTGCAGTAACTGAAAGAGGTATTTGAGGGTGGAAAGACAGCAAATGTCATCCTTCTATGATGAGATGACTGGACTGGTGGATGGAGTGTAGTATTTTTTTTTGACTTGAGTAAGGCTTTCCAATACATTACATCCTCATAGACAAGCTGAAGAACTATGAACTAGATATACAGGCACTGAAATAGATTGAAAAGTGGTTAAACTTCAGGGTTTAAGAGGTTGTGATCAGTGGCATGAAGTCCAGTTGAAGACTAGTCACTTGTGGTACTCAAGGATGATACTGGGTATCATCTGTTTAATATTTTTGTTAATTTTTTGGATGGTGGGTCAGAGTGCACCCTCAACAAATTTGGAAGTGATAAAAAACTGCTAGGGGTAGTTGATAGACCGGATGGATGTGGTGTCATTCAGATAGATTGCAATAGGTTGGAAAAATGGGCCAATAGGAATGTGCTGACATTCAATGAAAGGAGATACCAAGTCCTGTACCAGGGGAGGAATAACCCCAGGCCACAATACATGTTGGGGACCAATTGGATGGAAAGCACCTTTGCAGAAAAGGACTTGGGAATCCTGGTCAATAAACCATGTGAATTAGTGATGTGTTCCAGTGGTAAAATCAGTCAATGGCCTCCTGGACTTTATTAGAAAGAACATTGCCAGCAGGTTGAGGGAGATTATCCTTCCTTACTGTAGTAATGTCCAAAGAGAAGAAAAGAATGCCATGAAAAAAGAATATTGCCTAGAGGCCTGGTTGTATGCTTAAGAGACAACGTCTACAGTGCAGACTTTTATAAATTTTATATGAAATACTAATAGCAGATCTTGTTCTGTTTCAAGAGAATCTGGGTTTAGACAATTTAGAGGTTTTAGGCCTCTGGTTACTTATGTCAAGACCCTGGAGTGAAGGTGCTGTGCTCAGACTCCTAAGATAATGTTTTAGGCTGTACAGTAAAGTGATCCTAAAAAGTCAACACTCTGAGTGGACCACTAGATTTGGATAAAAGGGAAATACATAAGAGCAGGATGTCACTGACATTTCATCACATTACCTTGGGTCCCTGTTTGCAGCCCTGAATCAAGCCCATGGAAAAACTGCAGTATGGCACCCATACAGTTCAGCTTTCAGGAGCGGATTAGAAGCTACTGCTGTCTGGAAATGCTCACAGTACTTGCTTTTTATACAATAGCCCTAAGGCTAGAGCACTTTCCTGAGATTTGAGAAATTTTGTTTTAGCCACCTCAGTTTATCTTATGTCATAAAAGCATTGGATAAACTGAAATACAAATATGAACAAGTTTTAAATGCAAATTAAAAAATAATCAGGTTCTGTAAATATTTGTATTTGTTTTTATCAACCTTGAAGTGATTTTGAGGTCTCCTATGGAATGAATAATAATTTAAGTTATGCATTGCGCCTCATTCTTGTCTTTATCTTAAATGTGTATCACCTTTCAAAAAAAGTCTCATTCTGTGATAGAATGGCAACTATTGCGTCTCTAATACCTGTTAATATGTGACAATTCAGTTGACACTGTATGCATGCTCATATAGGCCTTAGACATACCAAATATATTATTAAACTCTGCTCTTTTAGTTGTAAGCTAGCAATTGCATAATTCTGTTGCATGATGATGATAACAATAATACTGCCCCCATCAAATAAAGGGACTGAACTCTCATGGATAAAACACAGATTAATAACGTTTTTCTGCATTTACTTTGATTATAATAAATCTCTTGACAGTCAACAAGTCTGAATTGTTGGCATTTTTTTCATGATATAAAGGATATGAATAATTATGTATATGTTTTCTCAGGCCTTAACTGTCACAGAATTAAATGACTGTCTGAAATCTTAGCTGGAATGACGATGACTGTATTTTTTCTTGTTTATTATGTGTTCTGTGCTTACTGTAATATTTGATATAAATATTTAGAAAACAGCTCTCCTGATTTATACCTGGCTCTTAAGGATGACAGAAATAACTCTTAATCAGATGCTTTGGTTGCCATGTGACTCCATTGATTCTTACCTGCTTCTTGTTGGCTGTCAGCCTCAGGAATGCTGTAAGTTTCCCCACTGTATTTCAGTCTTCAAGGGAATAACTAAAGTGTAAACATCACGAATCACATATATTTGGCCTGATTTTGTATAAATGTGTTTGGAATATTGTATTTGCACAGAGTATTTACAAGCTTCAGTGGCAGCTACAGCAGATAACCCAGTACTTTGGAAATTAGCCAAGTTCAGGAATTTCTTTAGCTGAGGACCACACAATTCACAGAAATTATTTCTTATATGAACTTCTGAAAACTTCTCTTTTGATTCTTCTTTTCTCTTTGGATGCTGATGCTGGGAATCACCAGGTGTCTTTGCTAGACATAGTCTAGCAGTATTGGCTACAATAAACCAATATGCAGTAACACCTCAGAAGTACGTAAGGAAAAACGCCTAAGAGCATATAATACAACACAGAATTTTCATTCTGCCTCTGAGGTTATTTTAGTATACAGTCTAAAATATTTACAGTTCTAGATATATATAATAATCTTTCAGTATACAAAACTACAAAGAGATAGCTTCCATGTCTTTAGTCCATGCGTTCAGGTCATTACAACAGAATAAATCCTAGTAACTTTAATTGTCTTATCTAATTTAAAAATCCCAGAATTTTATTTATGAGAATGAAGCAAAACTATGAGATTAATAAAAGGAAAATAACACCTGCAATTGTGTCCCCAGCTAGAAACTGTTTCAGGAACTGAAAGCTAGGCACAATATAATTTTGGAATCTAAGATTCAGGTCTTTTTGGTCAGCATCAGTCTAGAAATGGTAAAGTTATAGGAGCATAACTGCACTTCCTAGCATTTTTTTCACTGTGGTTTTTTTTGCAAATGTCACTCTGCCATGAAGATTTTAATTTTAGAAATGTAAATCATGCAAATGGTAACTTCAAAGGTCAGGTTTAATCCATAGTGAGTAGGACTTTCTAGAATGTATTTAAAGATTCCTGATAAAAATATTAGTTTTTTGTCATTTGTGACAATGTGATCCTACTATAAACAAACCATTAAACTAAATGGCTTTCAAAATCTAAAGATAAAACATTATTTGAAGTGTGACACAGTTACAAAATTGCAGTTGGGGCTTTGCCATTGTCAGTAGAGAAAGAATGCTATAGGATTCAGAAACATGCAATTTAGAGTCATATATTGTTTTGTCATTACAGGACATGGATGTTGAAACAGAGATTACTCAAGAGATTATAGTGATTGAAGTGTATGTCTTTTTATGCCCTGCAAGTGCTGGAACAATCTATTGAGTATATCACCAAGTTATGTCCAATGTAAAGTTATTCTCACATGCTTCAATTTTTTAGTAGTCATGTAATTGCATGGTGATTTTGAATACTCATTGATGTGGATTTTTTTGGGTCCTAGCTAAAATAATGACACCTTCCAACTGAACTACTCCATTAGTGACACTTGTTACAAATACTGAAAACATGGGAGAAAAAACCCACCCCACCAATATGCAAAAGTTCTCAAACTGTGTATTAAACACAATTTAGTATTTAGTGACAGACCAGAAGAATGGTGTTTTTAAACCATTGTGTGTCAGTAAAGTATTTTGCAACAGGAAGAACTGCTGCATACACTTCCTGAGCCATCAGGGCCCTGCTGTGATGACAGCAAATAGAATAGAGCACAGCCAATGTACAAGGCAAAGGAGATGTCTGTGCTCCAGGGTGGTGCAAGAGGTGAGACATTTGTCTTTACCAAGGATCTCAGGGTACTTAGGGTGCTAGTCTGAACGGCTGGAAGAGAGGCTTTGGATATCTAAAGATCTAGCTTGAATTTCTGTGATAATCAGTGTAGCTGCTGTGTTTTGTGCTGAGCACACTCTGCCCAGCATGACTAAAGACTCTCCTTCTCCAACTGAACCTCTCAGAAGATGCAGACTGGGCAGCTGCTGACTGTGAATGGTATCTTTTAGTCCTCAGCCTGAGGTGGAAACTACATTATGGGCTTTCCTGTGTGACAGCAGTTGTGGTCTTGCTCTGAAGTACCATTTAGTTGCCAAAAATCATGTGGTAACAAGCTTGGCAGCAGTCAGAGGACTTTCATTTTGGTTTAAGGTCAGGAATCTTTTCTAGGCCCTGGTGTAGGTGTCATCTTATTTGTGTGCTTCCAACACTGCTGTCAAGGACAGTTAGAATACCTGTGATGTGAGGCAACTGGAAACTATATTCAGTGTTGGTGATTTTATTTTTTTAAAATACCACTCTGCTATAGTTATTTCACTGGGGGGAGCACTGAAGAAATTTATTCTGTTATACCAAGCAGAAGTTCTCAAGTCAGAATGAAGTCCTCTGTCTTTTGCTTTCTTAACTTGAGAATTGTAATATTGCACTTTGAAATGTTGAATATTTCCTGCTGTGGTGGGTTGAACCCAGCCAGTAGCTAAGTTTCCACCCTGCTTTCTGTTCCCACTCCACATCCCCCCCTTCCCTTGTGGAAGGACATAAGCAAGAAATACTCATGAAGGCAGAAGGAAACAACCCAACAAGTGATGCAGATCCCTCTCCAGCTCCCACCAGCAGACCAATTTACCACCAGTTACGCAAGGAAATAAACCCCCCCAGGAGATACCCTCACTGTCCTCCTGGATCCTGACAGAGTTGAACACCAAACTGCTTGGTGTTTGCAAGATGGTGGAGATTCTGGACTTTCCCACCAGCAAAACAGTAAGAACTGACAGAAATTTCATATTGAAATATAAAATGCTAATGCGGATGGAATGTTTTAGGGTTAGGAAATAACTGAGACAGTGTAGAACTGAGTTCTGGTTTCAAGAGAGAATTTGGCTCCAAAATGTTTTTCCACCTCTGTCCCTGAGTCCCTAAACCCATTATGTACTACTTCTATCTGTGAAAAATGCAACTATTTAATGAATAGCTGTTGAAAATCCTGAATTATTCATTGAAGAATTTCAAGGCCTTATTAATTCTGGGGTTAAAATATGTTCCTGATCAGTCATACTATTAAGTGTCTATTGTGGAGTACTGATAAGGTGCAAAAGATTACCTTTTAAATTACTGCTCTTAACCTATGAATACAGTTAACATCTGAGGACTTCTTCACTTTTTGTGAGAATGAAAAAGCCTGTCCATGAAATGATTAGTGTTTTGAGCTAAGTTCTGCAGAATTAATGCTTTCAATTTAATGAGTGTTTGAGTCACTTCTTGTAATGTGGTTCAAGCTGAAATAGTATACTATTGTTCTCTTGGAAGCTTTTAATTTTCCCCTTTTCCCATGAAAATGCTGATGACCAGAGCTTGCACTTTTGGCCATTTCCCACCCGAGGTCTGATCTTGCAGCAGAATATTCCATATTTCTAATGAAATCAGCAGAGTAACACTGAGCCTCCTCTGAATTACGAAAAAAAATTTTAAGGCTATGTAAATAGTCATCTGCTTCTTAATGGCACTCAGTTCTTTTCAAGCCCAAATCCAATATAATGTATTTGTTTATTTTATCTCAATTTTTAAAAAGGTACAGAAACTAAAGCTGCTCACTCTTCATAGGGAAATTAGGCTTGATTCTTATTTAACAATGCTGTAAACATGTAAGTAAAAGTTGTGTTGTGCTACATACAAAAAAAGAGTTCTGAATTTTGGATTTTGGCACTTTAATTATAAAGATGAGCAAATAAAAGTGGTTTTTTGGTTCACAGGGGTTTTTTTTAAATTGAAATTTTGATTTCAAGCCAAACTTGTCCACAGGTCATTCCTACCTGATCATTCACATGAACTGAAAACTGACGGTCTGACCAGGTGAATGTGAATATTGTTTCAAAAATAAACCATTTCACAATCCTACATCTGCTTAGCTAAATTTCAACATATAAAATAAAAAATAAATTTAACTCATTAGCTGTCCGTCTCTAGCTTGGAAACTCTAGTGGCTGGGTTGTGGTACAGAATATCACTGAACCCAGTGGAAAGGACAATCAGAAACCTCTGAGACCTTGCCTTGGAGAATGCAACTGAAAATTGACTCACAATGGCTGAAAAGAAGTATATCTAGTTCAATGAAAACATTTTCTCTGATGGAGTACTTGTTTAATTTTTTTTAAACTTAAAAATATCACATGTATATACTTACTAATGACCTTACAGAATTGTACAAGAGTTTTTAAAGCACAACATCCACTCAGTCCATTCCCAAATAAAAAAAGAAAATATTGATACATGGTAAAAGACGTTTGGGATGTTTGTGCTTCCTGCATGACTACATAGCAAAAATTTATTTCAATAAGCTTAACTAAAGTATATAGAGAGACAAGGTATATCTATGTTCACCTCTGTTGTGTATTGATCCCAGCCAGCAGGTAGGTGCCCACAATTTGCTCCTCCCAACCTTACCTTTCCAAGAGGACAGTGGACAGGATAGGAATGGCAAAAGGGAGAAAACCTGTGGGTTGAGATAAAGACAGTTTAACCAAGTGAAGGAAAGGGTGGAAAACCCTCAAATAATGCAAAAGCAGCCATGCACCACCTCCCATAAATGGAGCAATGCCCTGCCAGTCTCTAAGCCTTGACCAGCTTGGAAGTGTTCCTCCTTTCTTCCTCTACACAAATTTTTATTACTGAGCATGATGTTTCATGGTGCAGAACATCCTTTTGGCCAAATCAGATAAGCTGTCCCAGCTGTGTTCCCTTCCAACCTCTTGCCTATCTCAGCCTACTTGCTTATGAAAATTTTCACACATGTAAATCTGATACAATGGGGCTGTTATTATATATTTTTTTTCTCTCCTTCTTAAGCTCAATGCAATTCATTTAAAATATGCTGGATTTTTGTCTCAAATATGAGAGCAGAGATGTGGCAACATGCTCTGAAGGGGTGAATTGAACTCTGCTTGCACTAGGGTATTTCTGCAATTTAATCTTTTGTCTTGGTCAGTTATATCTTGTTTTTTTTTTTGTTCTCGGAAAACACATTTTGACCTTTTATATCCGTCAACAATTTTGTTTATAGCTTTTTGAGTGATGGGTTCTGAAGGAATTTTTTTGTTTTCTGTCTCTTTCTTGAAGCCTCAAAAAAATACCCAATCTGTTGCCTAAGATTTTTATTCTTGTGACTATTTAAAGAAAAATGTTCTTGTTCTTTTTAAAAATTTATATTTTAAGTCTATTTGCGCACGTTGCTACATTATGCATACTTGTTATTGCACAAATTTAATGAAAATTCTGTCTTATTAACTTTGCTATCTAATTTCCATCATATAAATGCTCAGATAGCAAAGCACCATACTAGATCTCAGTACCCTGAGACCATGGAGAGTGCAAACTCAGAGCTGGTCATGGATGCTCATGGTGCAGATTTGTAACAACTCTAAGTACAGAAGGGAGGAGGAATTAATCCCAATACTCAACATCCCATACCCAGTATGAAATAACTTCTGTTAGTTAGGTCACTGGAGATACAGTTAGTATCCCTAAAATTCATTACTAGCTCTTACACTGGATTTTTAAACTGTGGATGCTGCTTATATGTGCGTGTTTTGATGGCTAGTAGACAACCTGGTTTCCTGAGATCACCTGACTGTATTCCAGTAGTGACTTCAGCATTAGCTATTGTGTTTATGGGCTGAAAATAAGAAACATTTTGATGGTTTTGAGGTATGGTGGAGACCTGTGAGTATGCAAAGGGCACAGCTAAATTCATTTTATATAGAAGACAAAGCTATCGACAGGATACTGCTCTGTTACTCTGCTACGGAGCAGCATCAGGTCTGAGCTGCCCCTCCTGCTCTGGAGCATTACTAATAGCCAGGGTTCTCTGCCGTAGATGAAGAAATTTCTTTCCCTTTTCTTGGGGAAAGAACTCTGACTACTCTAACAGAAAGGACAAAACAGATGAAATAACAATCACCAAATGCTGATCCTAACGAAAAACGAAGTTGCTGTTTAAGCCCTCTTACTGCTTCCGTGTTTGACTTTCTGCAGAGTACAAGATATCATTGACTGCTGAATTCAGACTCCCCACAACACTTTCCAGAGGAGTTAGTCTCCTAAATGGTTTGATTGCTTGCTGAAGGCCTCAGCTGGTGCTGATACATTGTTGTTGTTTTCTGAAAATGGAGCAGTTCTCCTGGCATTATCAGGGCTCACAGCAATTCTTATACCTGAACCAACACTGCTACTGTCTCTCTTCCTCTGAGCCATCATTGTCAGGTTCTGCAGTTTCCCTGGGACTCTGAGGAATTGCATGCTTTAAATTAGAATTATCCAGGCATGTTTAGTAAACCTTGTTGCTGAAAGCAAACCAGCTTTGTCATCCTAATTTACTCCTGATCACAACTACTAACTGGGGCAACCTTTGCTCCATGGTACTAGAAAGTGCAGGACGCTGAAGAACAAACCTGTGCATGATTGTACAAGGAATTTAAAATTCTCAGGCTCAGTTTGAATGTGAATTTTATATACATGCACATTTTATTATGACAATGAATTCATTTTCTGACATTACATTATTTTTCTTTTGTTTTATTTTGCAGCATATCCACTAATATTTGAACTGTACTGTCAGTCACATCTTAGTCTGTTCTTTATGTCTTTAGCTATTTGACTTTCCACTTTTTATATTAGAGAGTATATATATAGAACATGCAATTTCAGTGGTTTCTTCCTGGCTAGAAAGAATTGTAGATTGGCATGTTATTACTAGCAATGGCATGTTATTACCACTTATTCAGGCAATTTGGTGACATGAAATTCAACCACAAATAGCTTTGGGAGATACTCTGTAGGCATGCTGGTAGGCCAATAAATATACCTTGTTCTTGTTAAATGATTGTTTAAAGCATTTTGAAAGAATGTTTTAGCAGGAATGGAACAAAATAAAGGATACTGTACAAAGAAGTGGTAGAGATCACCAGCCTAAACAGATACAGAATTAAATCAATGAACTATACCAACTCTGCATGAGAGATGAAATTGTCTTTCATGGACAAATCTCTGCCTATACTTGTTATTTATCTTTACTCCCTGACTAGATGCCAAGGAAATGGCTACTTCATGTAACCAGATTTTTCTGCCTAGAAACTGTAAGATTGTAATTGAGAGATGTCAGCCAATAAAATCCACATTGGTCTGTCAAGCTCAACTGACCGATTGCTTTGAACTTCTTTCTGATTAGCCTCAATGCTGTGCTTTAGTAATTATCTGTTTCAATCATCCACAGGGATTCTTCCCTACCTTTCATTAAATTCGGAGGGCCATCCATAAGGCTTTTGATGATGTTTAATCCCCAGGATACTTCTCTGTGGATTTTATGTGGTTTATGATAGAGGGAAAATGCTGAGATATAAGTATAGATCTGTGAAAGGGAATGGACGTGGTCATTGGCTCCACCCTCCATTCTCTCTCTCGCTTGACAAATGTGCGGCTTCATTCCCTGTTCTGCAACACACATCTCCCGAGGCTGGGAATGATCCTGCTGCAGCACACTGGAGTGTGCCTTTTGACCAACCTGCCACACACTAGCAGTGATAAAGATCACTCTACTTCCTTTCTGCTACCATTTTCCTCTTGAGATTGGTAACCCTGCTTCACTATTCCAGTAACGTGAATTAATATGTAGTTTTTTCACACTTCCTTCTACACCAAATAATATGCAACTTTTAAGGTTTGTTTTGCTAGTGAAGAAAGAAAGGGGGAGCATGAAACAAGACAGGAATATTGATCCACTTAACAGTAAAAATAGACGAGATTGAGCATCAAGTACAGGTGCACTTCCTCTATGCCCTCAGAGAAAAAAAACCCTTAAAAAACAATTAATATACTATATTTATTGTAATAATCTCTAAGTGCAGTGTAAAAATGAGGTGAGGATTTGATCTGCATTATGAATAAATCTTTTGAATTTGTATCTTAGCCTGAATATTGTAATGACTTCATTCTATAATATTCTGCTGCTTCTATGTAAAATTTCATTAGTTTTTTTTTAAAGAAAGTGAGAGACAAGGCCATATTGGATTTCAGAAATTGAATTTGGATGAACCCAGATTTTGGAAAGCTGCGTATTTAATACAATTTTCAGATGGTCTGTTTGACTGTGAGCCAATCACATTGTGCTCTGTGGACAGTAAGCAGAAAGTTGAGCAGTTGTAGCCAAATCATTTGATTCACCTTGATAGTCTAAGAAAAGACATATGCAAATTATTAAGATCAAACAACAGATAAGCTTTGGAAAGTAACAGGAGAAAATTTATCAAATTTTTGGGGTCTAATTACAAAGATGGGTCAAGTAAGATTCATTATAATGTCTTTGAAAAAGCTACTAAGTCTTAGAATCATAGAATGGTTTGGGTTGGAAGGGACCTTAAAGCTCATCTTGCTTCAACCCTCCTGCCATGGGCAGGGACACCTCCCACTTGACCAGGTTGCTCAGAACTCCATCCAGCGTGGACTTAAACACTTCCAAGTTTGAGGTATTAACAACTTCTCTGGGTACCCTGTTCCAGTCTAAAATTATGATATTTTTCCTGCTAGGACTAAGTTTTAGGATTTCCTCTGTAGTCTGCTTTAAAAATAATGTATGAGGTCATAGAAAAGAGTATGGAGAGTTAGAAGGAGAAATATTTCCATGGATTATATGATGCATAACAAATTCAGATAGTTAGGTCCATGACACATAGATGTTACTTTTGTTTAGAGAAGGAAAACCAAAATGGAACAGTTCTTTACTATCACTTCATGAACAGACTTTCTTAGGAATTTTGAATGCATACTCTGTTAGCATTTGATATTGGCTGCATAGCTAGAGATGGTTTACTGCTGTACCCCTTTGTCTCATCTTCCTTGCACTCTTTTGTCCTTTCCCAATTTTCTCTTTTTTCCTTTCTGAGTTCACTAGCCACTCTTTAATGTCTAAAACTCTTAATCCTTCTACCATCTCACCTTTTATAGACAGACTCCCCTTGTGTCAGCCTGAAGGGCACTGTGTGTGCATCATGAAAGGAACTACAGAAGGTCTATCCTTTTCCTGATATTCAGTGGTGGAGTTAAGCACTTGAGATCAGTAGAGAGAGACTATTGACAAGGGCCTCCACAAAGCCAAGGCAGACTATTGACAAGGACATCGTAGATCCCCACAAGCCGGGGCTGGAAAACTCTTAAGATGGAACGGTCATATACTAGGCATCTGCAGAGGAACTGGAATAAAATCTGTAGGAATAAAATTGGAGGTCTCTTTATTTTAAAAAATGTGCACAAGTGAGTGTAAATTTACTTATAGATTGCCTGCAAGTTGCTGATTAAAAGGAGAGATAAAAGCACAAACATGCCTTCCTTCTCTACTTGAAAAAGTCTGACTTTTTTTCCCTTTTGTAGAAGGCTAAAATATTCATAGTAATGAATATAGAAGCTTATTTTATAAGAGCCTAATTTTAACAGTTTCTGAATGTAAGAAAACTTGTAGTATTATATTGTCTTTCAACTCTTTTTATGAGAGTCAACATGATAGGAGAAAGAGGCCCAATGAAGGTATGGATACAGATTCAAAAAGAAGCGTTCAAAGTGGTATATTTCACTTGTAAAGTAAAAAGTTGCCAGAGGTATAGGAAACTGCAAACCCAATCTCAGAGTGAAAGGAGTCAGGCACTGTGGTGCAAGCCCTCTACATGGACAACACATAAACTAAACATTTTTGTGCTACTCTAAACTGTTCTTCTGTCTTGCTGCCTCCTTTAAATGGCATATTATCTTCTGAATTTCTCTGAAGGTTTTTAATGCTTGCTTTCATTTATCTATCTTTCTTGCTGATTTTCTCCTCTCTGCACTTCCTACCCTCCCCCTGCCCTTGCCTCTCACCCTCTTTCAGGATGTATCAAATTTGGCACTGTATCAATCAGTCTGCTCAAAGGAGAAGGGCTATTTCTGAAAACTCATTTGCTGTGAGGGGTGGAGTTTGCCAAAGTCCCTATTCAGTTTAAGGGACAAATAGTTGGCTTTCTGCCTGTTCTAAATGCATATTCAAGCAATTGTCCTAAACAAAGCCAGGATAATGAGAAATTTCATAATGAGCTGAAAGCTGTATATTTCCTCTTTTTATTATGCCCTAAATAGTCTAATGATCTCAAGTTATAATTTAGTTAGCACTATGCAGTTTAAGTGAGATGATTATGAAGATAGTGTTTGATGTAAGAGCCTTTTTGCAACCTTTTAACAATAAAAAAGGGAAATTATTCTCTTTCTCCTTAAGCATGCTCTCTGCCTCAGCACATGAATGAATTAGTGACAAATAAATAATCATCAAGTTTTCCTTGAATGGAATTCTCTAAATGTCTCCAGGCATCATCATGAATTGCACTATCATAACCTTAAGTTACCCGCTCTGAATAATAGAAGCAGGCAAATAAAATGCTATCACTGCATATAAGACAAAAAAACCCCCCAAACCAACCCTTACTGATAATGATTACAAGTGACAGTTACTTTCATGCAATCCATAAGCTGGGGTTTGAACTTGCAGTAGTGCCACATCTCATTATACAAAGTGATTGTGGCAAGGGAGAGGAAAACAAACAAAAAATAACATTCATATAACATTGAGGAACACTCAGTTAAATAGAAACATTTAACTTCAGGAGTCTGTTGTGTCAAGGACGCAACTATTAAGTGTCTGACATAAAACAGATTTATACGAAAATCTCACCTGAGTTAAAAAATAGCACACAGTTTTAACTTTCATAGCTTAAGAACCATCAGAAGAAATATTAGGTTAAGAAAGTCTAAACTATGTAGTATCTCAAATAACCAAAGAGGAGAGATCACTTCCTCAGAAAAATGAATGAATGAAAGTCTATTCTGCAGTCTGAAACCCAGAATCTAACAGGGACAGTCAAAACTCAAATGTCTTTCAATGAAATTTCTTAGATAATACCTTTTTTGCCTTTTGATAATAGTGGAGTCTCCAGTAACAAGGTTAAGCATGTTCAAAGCTCGTTCTGAAATCAGTTTTCTTCTTGTGTGTTCTAACTAGTACATGGGTTTGGCTTTGCTTAGCTTCCATTTGGCCTCTAAACTGTCTATCTGGAATCTCTCCAGTCTGATTTCAGGAGAAGCATTCCACCACTTGGTCTTACCTGATATGCTGCACTTGTGTATTTAATCATTCTTCTGTCAGATTTCAGCCCGGACCTTGCATTTGTATTATTTAGGAAAAGGTCTTTCATCCTTTAGACGATCAAGCTGAGGATGAATCTGTTTGATGAGGTGAAAATACCTACTTATTTGTCTTCTCAAAGACATAAGAAAATGATGTTAAAGACCAAAAGGGAGTGAGAGAGGGAAGTATCTCATGCTTATGTCTCCTTGTGAAGGCTTTCAGAAATACCTACTGAGTGCTGCTGTTATAGAGGGAATGTGGAAATCCAAGGTTTTGTATAATGCCCTTTGTCAGAAGACAAGAACTATTGCTTCTGTACATCCATACCAAAAACATTTTTAGGACAGAAGTAAAAGTGTGTCTTAGCAGAATGAATCGTGCTATATTCATGTACTTTTTGTCCATGCATTGGTTGAAAATACACTTTCATCTGCTACAGACAGCCTAGGGAATTTTGAAATGTGCCCATGCAATGACATTTCTCATCATATTGAGTGTTCCAAAAAACAACTTTTATCCAAAGTGTTTACCTGGAGAGGAAGAAGGCAGGATTTGAGGTCCACCTTATTTCTAAAAATATTTTTGGTATCACCTCAGGTAGTCATCAGCAAGAATTTTAGTTTAGCATGTTATTAATTTACTGATCTGGTTAGGCTGTTTACAAAAAGTAAGGAATAAACACCAGTCTCACCATTTGTAAATGTTTCAATTACTAATCTCCTAGTGTGTGACAATGTTTGTCTGAGGTTTTCTGTTTATCCTTCAACACCATAAGGGAGACATGCACTAGAACTTGCCTTATAATTCTTGGAGTTCTTTTGTTTTGTGAGTGTCTATTTGAAATGAATCTGTGCAAAAGAAAATGACTGCTACTTTAAAAAAAAAAGCACAACATTCATGATCCTCCACATACCCTTGTCAAATGCCAGAGAATATGTTAAAGTCTTGCTATTAATAAAAATTTGATCTACTTTCTAACTCTCTGTAGTAGATAAAATTCATAAGTCTCCATATACAGAAAGTGTTGCAGTTAGGCTTTAGGGTTTCTCTGATTGTTCACCATCCATTGAAAATAAAGTGCTAGAAAAATATTTGGAATGTTTTTATCTCTTTTTGAATTTCTTGCATAGAACTGAATGAAGATACGTGATACCTTTAACATATGTTTAAAAAATTGCTCTGCTGAAGTGGGCGTGAAGCATGTTAATGCATTTTTTCCCCTTAGTAAATCTGAATAACTTTAATGCATTTTAAGATGGTGGAGATGAATATTCTACATATCACAAAGACTAGGTTTTCATTGAAATGCATTGTATGTTAATATCATCAAATAGTTAGAGGAGGTTCTCAATAAAACCAAGCCACACCCATTTCAGAGCCTCAGCTTCATACTGAGGTTCAACACAATGTTATTCTTTCTGATACTTAATATGTTATATATGTTTGCATATATTGGTATTTAGCAATGGATGTTTTTCCTTGGAAAATATGAGCCAATATGCAATAAAATGCAAAACTATGCAATAACTTTGCATGTATTATGTAGGAAATGGTGAAATTTTGTGGAATCCCACAACAACTGTGTGGTTTTTTAAAAGACAATGTAATTATGCAAAAATGAAAGATAAATTTAATGAAATATGAGCAGAGATACTTCCCTTTATAGTTTCTCATTAGTTGTGTCACCTTGTGTGCATGGTGTGAGCAAAGGACTGTGACCGAGAGCTGTCAACATGGGCTGTCAGAGTGTGATTTGGAATAAATTAACGACCAATTCTCTTTAAGTTAGAATTTTTTTAATGCTCAAATGTCCCTTCAGTTACCCATCAAGATTGCAAGTTGTGTAAAATAATTACATCCAATGTATACCATTCAGAAGTGATGCAGTTTTTCCGTTGAAACTGTTTTTTCCATCTCCAGTGAGATGACGTTTTAAAGTTATGTAAGAACTTTGTTGTTGTTTATTTGTTTCAACAGGTTTTTTGACTCTAAAGTTTGTCTGTAAACCAAAAAATTTTAACTAGAAATGTAGTTTTTGTTCCTACACAACCTTTCCACTTTTCCTTAAAAGATTGCAAAATT
This sequence comes from Orthonyx spaldingii, assembly GCA_013397795.1. NCBI lineage: Eukaryota > Metazoa > Chordata > Aves > Passeriformes > Orthonychidae > Orthonyx > Orthonyx spaldingii. The sequence goes on from VZTJ01003040.1 coordinate 706,127, forward strand.
TTATTGAGAAAAGCATAGCTCATGGAGTAATTGCAATTTTTGAAGCTAGAGTTAGTAAGGCAATTTCACATTTTTTGTAATTTTATATTTTTAGTTTGTGAATTTCTGATTTTCAGTGAAAAACTTTGGGTTTGAGTTTTCAACGAAACTTCAAAATTTAAAATTTTAATTGGAAAATATATTTGACTTGAACCTAACTTTTAAAAGCTTTTAACATTTATAAGCTAACGTTTATGTGTTACTGTAGAGTATATTCTGTACTGGTGTGTAAGGTTTGAAAATACTTTTCTGGCCAATTCTTGCATTCAATTCTAGCAGTATATTTTGAAATAATTGATTTTGACAGATGATGACTAAGGTAATTCAAGCTTTTCTCAGTTGATGGCAATGTAATATTTCTATTTAAGCATATGCTTAATTTCTAGCTGGAAAAATGAATATTTAGTTTCAAAGTAAATGTAGGATTTATTAGCATTGAAATTGAATCAGTATAGAATGGTTGAGGATTGGAAGGGACCACTGCATGTCATTTTGTCCAACCCTCCCCTACTCAGGTGAGGCCACCAAGAGCTGGTAGTCCAGGACCAAGTGTGGGCGTGTTATGGATTGAGTGGCAGCTTCAGGCAAATCCTGCGTTAGCCTCAGATTTTTGGCAGCAGCTTAAATTTAGGTGAACTGCACCTAAATTTGTTATGTCCTGCAAGTTCTAAGGATGGCAGATCAGGTTTATTATGCAAGTTATTTATTGAATAGACATGAGATAACAGAAAAAAGCCTCAAATAGAGTTACTTATTACACAGTATAAACCAAAAAGAACTACTAGTAGATTACATAAAACAGTGCATGATATCAAGGTATGTATATTAAAGCTAGCAAAGAAATAGTATAGATTAGGAGTTAATGTAATTTACCACCAAAATGATGATACAAAGGACACAAAGTCCTTTCACTCAGCTTCTAGAGGAATAACCACAAAGTAGGCATCCCAATTTTGGGGAGAGAGCCCCACACTTTTCCAGGGAATGTTCAGAAAACTTCTGCTTTGTGAAAGTATGGTGTAGTTTGTGTCTGTCAGTCAGAAATTTCAGCTTCTATTTCCAGATCTCACTTCCACAGCAAGATGTTTAACGTCTCCTGGGAGTGTTACTCCCATGGCACCAAAATAACTCTCTACAAGACAAGCTGTCCTGATTGAGTTATTTTATCAGATAGTGAGCAACAGACAAGCTCTTGTGAGGGGCAAGGTGCCCTAAGTTATTTCACCAGCGAAAAAGCAACAGATAAGCTTTTCTGGGGTAAGGTGCCCTGCTGTAGATGGCTTTTGAGTATCTTCAAGGATTAAGAACTCCAAAACCTACTGAGAAACCTGTTCCAGTGTTCAGTGCTTCGTGGTGTCCAGAGAGAACCTCCTGTGTTTCAGTTTGTGTCCATTGCCTCTGGTCCTGTCACTGGGCATCATTATAACAAGTCTGTCTCAGTTCTTTTTGTACTCTCCTTTCAGGTATTTATATATATTGATGAGATTCCACCGAACCTTCTTTGCTCAATGCTAAACAGTCACAGCTTCTGAACCTTTCCTTACAGGAAAAATGCTCCAGTCCCTTCGTCATCTTAGAGACCCTTTGCTGGACTTTCTCCAGTAGGGCCATATCTTGAACTTGATTGTTTTTCAGTGTACATAAAAAGATATCCTCTGTCATGATCAAATTTGGTCCCAACGCTCCTTGAAAACTGCTACTGGATAGAAGCTCAGCTGTTGACTAAGTTTATTACTACTGGACAACTAAAATAAAGATACAAAATAAGTCAGTGGGTACATTGCAGCAATAAATACTTGAGTTTCCTGTGGCATTGAAAGGAAGTTAACCATAGCCACACTGAGCTCATTTTGGGTTGTTAACTTGTATTTCAGCTTTGCATTTTCTTTAACTCCCCTTTCATTTTTTTTTCCTTGACATTTCCCATCTATTAGAGTTTTGTTGCAGTCTACTCTCTCTTATGAGAATGGTGCCTCATCCTAATGAGGCTCTTCAGTATTGCTGTAACACTTATTTTTTTTAGTGTTAGGCAGCATATTTGAGGATTTTCCAGCACTAAGATGTCTGCTCGGGCTTTCAGATTTTGTGTCCTTGTCTGAACTAATCTCTTATTCCTTTGAAGTGTGTCTGTTTCTGATATTAGTCGAAATTATGAATGATTTCAGTATGAAGAATTTTTGGAAAGAGGGTATTAATAAATTTGAACTTTAGACTTTATAACTGGAGGAGGGTTGAAGAAACCTCCTGTGTTAACTTTTCATACCTCTCCATTAGAATCTGGTCATGGAAGTAAAGAAAGAAATTAGATAGTGAGAACCCTGAAAAAGTACAGGATGATTTCTTGCTTTTGATTCTAAAGAGAGCTTCAAACACACCCCACTTAGGCAGAAAAAAAAAAAAAAAAAGTAACCCAAGTCAATCCAGTCGGTGTTCATTTGCATGCAGATAAAAACGTGTGCTGGGATTTTGTCATTCAATTTCAAATTCACTTATACATGTGTTAACAAAGTCAGGATCTGAAGAGGCAGTGTCTATTCTGAAATGAAAATATTAGAACAGGAGTTGAATGGCTTTAAAATCATGTTTTTCCTGAGTCATAATATGTTATTAAATTCCCTTTCTCCTTCTAAAGTAGCTGGAAAACAAACTGGCAACAACTCTAATTTCTGCTTTTTTTTCTTAACAAGACAATATGGATAACCAACCCACAGTTTCATGAGTATTTAAAATAAATGGAAAAATAACCCTCCCTGTGTTTATTACATTAGTTTTCAGTGATCGTTATTTTAAAATCTGTAGTACAATGCCATGTACAAGCTGATATCTGCAGCAAAACACTAAGGCAAATTACAAAATTAATTAGTTCTATAGAATCCATGGAAAACAGAAAACCTAAGTTATGAAGGTGATGATTTGAGTTAAACATACACTGTAGTTCACATCACTAATGGATATCTACTTGGTGTTTTGAAAAGACTAACTTAGCAATTAGAAAGCAATTATAGGTCCATTCAGGTGGAAGACAATTTCAACTGAAATAGAATGGTATTAATTGGGGGCAGTTAAAGAACATTTAATTAGATGCCCCCAAAGTCCCAGTTCAATAATTGGAAAGGAAAACCATACTGTTTAAAAAAGAAACTAGCCTATAGAGAAAAATAAACCCTATTTTCAAAATAAATACTAGAGAAGAAGAAGAGGTGGAGAAGAGGGTAACTTGTTAAGAGCCTGTATTATCATAAACTGGTAATTTAATTTAGAAGCTAGTAATTGGAGGAAAAGTATCACTAACAAATGGAAAATTCCTTAGTGACTAGTGAAGCAAAGGCTCATATCTTACTTTCTAAAGTATATTAGCAATCATAGATACACATTTGATTCTACTGCTAGCTACAATTCTTGGAAATCTCTATAATCACAAGGATTTTGTTTTCAATAGCTATTACTGATCTATATTTGTGGGTGGGGTGCCAGATACTCCCATAAATCCTGATGAAGAAGGAACAGTTTCTTCTGAGTTAAAACTGTAGTGAATGAGAAATAACAGCTAGATACTTTTTAATTATGAGTGTAAGTTTTTGCATTATTTTTCATCAGAAAAATGACAAAATCTCTATATGACCTGATCCTTTTGACTTGCTATATTAGACTAAGTGACAACTAGTTTCCTGATGCAAACCTGTCAAAATTCCAGAATATATCATGTAAGGATTTAAGGAGCTTCGGTGCAGCCTGACATATTTTCTGTCATTATTTTGATAACAGAGGAAACCCAAAAGAACTCCCTTTTTATCATGTTTACAAGTAAGTTTTTACTTGCTTGTTTTTATGGGACATCCTGAGAGACAGAAAGTACAGTGGAGTTGTTAAATTCTTTAGAAGGAATAAAGAAGAGAGGAATTGTTAAGGTAGAAATGGTCACATTTGGGCAGATTGAATTTGAGATGAGGAGACTTCTTCTAAAATGCGATATCTGAAAGGAAGAAGGCAAGAACTAAAAAGGAAAAAAAAATACCCCTGAAGACCATTCTTATAAGTATAAATCTGAACTACAGGAGTGATGGTGAAAGAAAGCTGTCTCATACCTACATACACACACAACAGCTCATGTAGAAGTAAGATTTGTTCTACAACTTAAAAATCAGATTTGTCTTTGTATCCTAATGATCCTTTTATTTGTGAGGATGAGTTGGAGGAACCTTGTATTAAAAAGGCACCCACACTCCTTCCTAGCCAAATCCCAAGACTTAGCTTTGCAAAAAGGTATAATGAACTGCTGCACAGACTTGTGATCTTTGGGTAGCTTTGAAATTCAGAGCCCTTTTGATTATGATTCTACTCCAAGTTGCCTGATTCCTGTTCATTCTCTGAGAATGCAGTGGGGCATATTGCATTTTCTTGGTTCCAATAAATTAGTCCTCAAGCTCTGTATAAATTGTTTTCTAATGCAGTAAACTTTTCGCAAAGATTTTCCTGGATAATAATCTTGTTGTAGTATCAAATCTAGAGATGTGCATCACATATTCTCTCTAATTGTTGGAGTTAAAAATTATGATTACTGAGGGGTTGTCTTCAAAATTTTTATCAGCATTTGGCTGAAGAAAGCAATTACCAATAAATCAATGTGTTTGCTTTTTAGGTATTGTGCCTTATTACCCTTCGATACTTATCTCATACATCAGAGCCAGCCTAATAGGACTATCCAAAATTAAGAAGATGAAAGTATTAAGAAGAAGGTCTTTAAAAGCACTCATCTCTGACTAGCCAAAAATTTGTTTTGGGAAAACTGTACCTTCTGGTTTCACTATTAACATAAATTTGAATAAAAGCCTGTTAGCTTCAATTTAAGGTTCTTACATGACCTATGCTTGTTTCAGATTGCATTGTATAAAAACTGGGCAAAAAAATGAAAGCAACTTTTTTACTCTCCCCACTGACTTAAAAGTTAGTGCTATGATTTTCTAGACTTGCTGCATGTAGAATCAGGTGTAAGAATATTTGCATGTGCTTGCGTATTGTGTCTATTCAGTCTTGACAGTTGTGTTGTGAACATTAAACAGTTGTTGACATAACATTTGCAATGGTATCTTCTAATTAAAAAAAAAAGGTAATACCTTCTATGTTGTATTTTTCTGGTAAGCTAACAAGAGGCTGTTGGTGTTGAACTACAGGTAGAGATTTACAACCTCCAGATAAAACATGTAGCTTTAGCAATTAGGTGAAGTAGGTAATTGCTTAGACTCTAAAAGACGTTGCTGGAAATAATTGACTGTTTCTTGTTTTCCAGGCTGAGCCAGAGAGTGTCTGAGAGCCCGTGGTACCTATTAGCTAGTAGACACATGGGTAGGCAAGTTTTAGTGCGCCTGCCAGGGAGGGCTTGGTGGGGCTGTGGTTGCTGCTTGCCTCAGCTCTCTCACACCCACCAGCATTGCTTACCAAAGCCTTCCAGACCCCTCCCTGGCTTTCTAGACTATTTCTGTTCTTAGGTTATTCCTCCTCTTCCTCCTCACTTGGATGACAGCAGCTGTGGTATAGCATCATGCGTAAAGTGCAAGGAAAAGAAAGACCTATCATGTGTGGGGAAGGGGAGAAGAAAAGGTTAAAGCTGCAAGATGGCAGTAGAGGTAGTGGTGGAATTGTCAAGACAGAAGGGTACATAGGAAGGTAGGTGGGAAAGTGCCAGTGTAGGCCCTCTGGACTCAGCCTTTGCTGGTTTTTTTTGTTTCTAAATAGGGTTGTGTATTTGTCATTGTCTTGTTACTGCTGTTTGTTCTTCTATCATTTTACAACTTGATTACTTCTATTTGTTGTTTGTATGACATATTGAATGGTTTTCTCTAGGGAAGAGTCCTCACAATACCTCAAGTGGATTGTTTTTAAAAGCTGTATTGTTTTCAGGCTATGTCTGAGTACCTCCTTCTTGACATATTTACCTTGATAAACAAGCTTTTTCTGAGTCATGCAGAATATTTCCCAGTAGAGCAGCAAGAGCCCAGGATGTTCCCTGAAGGTTGCTTTGTTGAATGTCAACTCCTCTTCAGTTATCCAACTTTGTTTATGAATTAATAAAGGAGCACATTTTTTTATGTCCTTATCTACTCCAAATCATGGTTTGGTAATACCAACATTGGGACGTTGGGTATTGTTTCCAGCTGATTAAGGTGATAACTTTAATACCAACAAGCCTATTCAAGCACACTATTCATAAGAAAAGTGGTCCTGATGAAAGATAGAATATTGCCTCAAATTAAGTTCACTTTAAAGTAGTATTAACTGATAATGAGCACATTAATAACACTCCAATATCCTTACAGGGAAAAAAAAATTCAAACAGAGCTTATGATTATCCTAAATATTGAGTGAGATTCACTGGTAAAGTGCTTTGTGAAGGGAGCAGGTGCTTTGTTTGGGTTACTCATGGATTAAAGAAATCCATGGCATTTTGTTCTTTGCTAGTTTCCCCTATCTGGGGGAGGGCACAGAGAGGTGTTCAGCTTGTTGGGTTCTCAAACTGAGTGCTATACAATCTGGGAGGGTAGAGGTGGCAAAACAAATAAGAAAACACTCCTACCCTGAAGGTCTTGTGTCTCCTTGTATTAGAGACAAGAGCCCTGTGCAGACTGTGATTCATTTTACCTCATATTGGGTACATGAAGAAAATCTCACAGGCTTCATGCACATGGAGAGATTACTCTCAGCATTAGAACATCTTCTTGATTTATTTGTATTCTGGTCTTCCAGACAAGATCTGTTAATGGAGAAGGATGTGTAGACCAAAACACATCAGAAAAGGATAATAAGAATGGAGTGCTGGTGTTTTCTGGACATTCTTTTTGGTGGCAGTTTGAATTTGTTTGTTCAGACTAGTTTTGCATGGTTATCGTAATTCTGGATCTTGTTGGTAATAAAGAAATTCAGCCTTTACTGAGGGAGAGATCCAGGTGTGACCAATTGGGGCAGGGATCACGACAAGGCAATTAAAAAGTACTGGCACCTCCAAGGGGAGCAATGTTCATGGCATTCTTGTCTGAGATCTGGGAGGGAAGTATTTAGGATGAACACAGCACTGAGCAGAGAGTGTGCACATTTGTACACTGAGTAAAGGAGTATGGTAACATCTGAACAGCATGGTTCCTGAGAAATACTGTTGATCCTTTTCTAAATATCAGAAATTCTCCAGTTTGTGCTCTGCTGACATTATTTTTCTCTAAGTAAATAAAAGCCCCTCTGGTTCATGTCTTTATTTATTTATTTATCTATGCTTTTTAAATTTGGTTGGTTGATTTTGGTAGTTTGCTTTTTTTAAGGGTGTATATTTGCTTGCTGCAAAAAAACATTTTATCTTTTCCATATGTTTTTTTAAGGTTTTTTGAGAGCATTCAGATAATTGATTAAATCACTGGAAGTGGGCTTCATGATTTGTTATTAGTTTTGATTTGCCTGTCTTATTTCATGCCAAAATTACTGTTCTCAGAGTGATTAGATGATCACACTGAAAGACTTTACAACTAATGTTTCAGGCATTCTTCACCTGGTTTTCAAGCCTGACCAATAGATTAACCAGTTATTTCCACTACCTATGTAACCATCCAGGTATGACATCATTAAAGGGACAGAAAAGAAGACAAAGGAATCCCAGTAGACCAAAATGGACAGGTCCCAATTAGTGTCCTTGTTGTACTTAATGGCAGGAGTGAGTGCTACCCCACAGGCCCAGAGAAGTGGGGAACTTGGCTGACTGATCCTGAATGGAAGGTTTAGGAGAGGAGAAAGCTTTGGAAATTTTTGTTCAGGAAACTGTTTCTCTCTCTGCCATAAATGGTCTTCTAAACTAAATGTTAATTTAAATAGGTTATTGTAACTTAGTATGTGTAGAACAATGTAATTGTCTCTCATCACTGTCTTCAACAATTGTACTTGTAGAGCTGTGAGAGGTAAAATGTTGAGCTTTAAACATGAGAGTCCAACACTCTTTTTTTGGCATATATTCTTCTGATCTTTTCAATAAAGTATGAAAAGCAATTTGCTTAATAATTGTGTGCAAAACATAGAACTATTTTAGATCTTGTTCAGTATTTCATCTGTGTAAACATTGGTGCACTATACCAACTGTATGTTTTGAATAGGTTACTTGAGACTTATAAGGGCAGGGAGGAAATGCTGAGGAGACTACAGGCATCCCTTCCTGCCTTCATAAATTGAAGAGACAGGAAATCTGAGCTACTTGGTGCCTCTGTTATGTTTTTCAGATATTCTGAGCTACTGGCTTTCCCTGTAGTTTGGAATAAGCTTGTTGTCATTTCAAATGCACTAAGCAGGGGCAGATTAGCTGCTGCATAATTATGTGAAGATTTGCAGGCCAAGTACACTCACGTAAGCTCAATAGTTTTTGTCTGGGAAGTGCCCAGAATAAATTTTAAACATCAGAGTTTCCACTGTTGACCTGTATGAGGACAGGCTCCTGTGCTGGTCATACAGTAGTTGTATAACAGCCAGGGTACTCTGGGAAATCATTCTGCAATGCATTTAATTCTTCTGGTGCAACAGGATACTCAGCATAGCCCATCCTTGCACCAGGTCTGCTGTAGGACATACCAAAACCAGGTGTGTGTAGCCTGGATTGCATTTTGACATGACACCAGAGCAGCCCTCCCTTTTCTAGGAAGAGCCTACCTTTGCCTGCCTTATAAACTCTGCTTTAAACACTTGTGCCCATGTTTTGTAAACATCCAGTTGAGTTATCTCTTCAGCTGTCCTCTGAATTGATCCTTTCTCTTTCCTGTGTGGTTTTGTCTAAGTGTACTTCACAACTGTTTTTATTTATATCAGAAGTAACTTGTATGGAGTTGAACGTATCCGAGCAGCTTTGAAAAAGAGAGGATTTAATTCAGGATGCTCAGAAGTTTTCCTTAGTAGTTCTTTCCGTTCCTCAGACCACTGAATGCTTTTCATTAGAGGTGAAGTTCATTTTGGCTGAGTTTCATATGCCTAACTGGATGCCAGCCAGGCTGAATTGACCCTGTGCTGGCCACCGCATTTGCTGGGGCTGAGGGCCTCTGGAAGTGACTTTGCCTTAGCCACTTTGAATTAGTGCTGGATTATACATGACAGGTATTCCAATATTTTGAGAGGCAGGATGACTTTCCACGGAACAAACTCATGAGTCTACAGCATGGCGAAGTTAATCCCTACCTGGATATGGCACGCAGAACTGATAGAGAGGACTTGCTTACTACGTCTTGAATTGAGACTGTCTATCACAGGGCTCCATCTTCTAGTGGAACTTGGTATTAAATTGTGATACGTCACACTATTAAAATGCTGCCATATAGGAACCAAACTTGAGAAAATTGCCTTCATGGTAATACCAGGGTAAATAAAATTATTTTCCAATGACACTGAACTACATCCAAATGAAAATTTTCTCAGTCCTTTACCAAAAGTGCCAAAAAGATGAATTTCAAAATTTGAAATATAGCTTATTCAGAACTTTAAGTTCATGGGCAAAAAGAGAAGGCAAATGAACTACAGGGAAATAAATATGTTCTCCAGCTGTTAGCTGTCTAAAAGCTGTTTGTAGCATGTTTCTTGACATATGTTTAGCATACAAGTAATTATTCTGCCCTTGTTTTGACATAATGGACATTTTGAAATTAGATATTGTTATTGCAGCAAAAGCCTGGTCTATGTTTCAACCTCATTCAAAATCACTGAAGAGGACAGCATCATCAGAGCAAACAAAAGCAGTTTCATATTTAATTTATAAATCTTAAATAACTTTTCCATTTCACAGGAGTCACCTGTAGACTGCTAAGGTCCTTGCTTAATAGATTTTGATATTCAAAACACTTCCTATGTGATAAAATTGCCTCATAAAAAAATTAATTCAATAATAAAAATTGTTTTGATTGTGTTTTCTTTTTACAATTTCTTCCAAGTGCTGATTCATTTACTGAACTGTAAGCTTGAAAGCTTATATTTATGTATTTTATTAGTTTGGAAAGCTATTATGGTTTTGTTGCACCCCACTAGGAAAGTTGGTGTTGCTGTTGATTTGATATGTGAACACTTAGGCTCTTTCATGGCTGGACCAAAATTTTTTGCAGAAGAATAGATATACATGTCTGAAGTACTCCCTTAAGTTTTTGTTGTTTTGTTTTGGTTTTTTTTTTTCCAAGTTATTACTTGCTGCTTCCTGGAAATATCAGCTTAAAGGGAATATTTGTGAATTCCAGTCCATGTCAGTATAGTCTGAAAGGGCCTTGTTGCATGCTAGTACAAAATGTAAATGCATTTTATAAATAATAAACTTTACTTATTAGTGCCAGCAGGACAAAAGTAAAATTGAAAGAAAGTAAAAAACTACTTAAACACCAGGCTGTGGGAATCTACTGCCTTCACCTCAAGATCAACCTGTGCAAGCTAGTTAGGGAATAATTAAGGAAAATTATGTTCTCCAGTATGATCTCTGGGATTGCTGTTTTCTGTAACTATCTACTAAATGAACCCTGAGAGAATTCCAACAGAGCAGAGAAACAAAATGTGATCCAGTTTATTCTCAACAATTCTCACTTCTTTCATAGCAATATATTACATAATGAACAAACTTGGTGTTGTAGGGTTTCATAACATTTTGACTGGAAGACTCTAAACTGGTTTTACAGTATTCTTGATGAGACTTTAATGTGGGATATTGAAAAGATGTTTGATGTCTGTGAAACGTAGGAAGGAGCTTACTCTTGGAGGTGAACTACTGCACTAGTTCCATGACAAATGATAAGTGCTAGCAGTATCAAAATAATGCTCCTGGGAATTATGTCAGTCTCATAAAACCAGTGTATTCTAATCAATTAAATTTCTTTAAGACGTGGTAGTTCACTGAAAACTGTTCATTGTCTAAACTGCAATTAGTTTGCTAGAACTCCATTCTATACCTATGCATTTTCTAACATGCAGTGGAATTAGATTCTCAACTTGCAAAACCACTGTAGTTTTGATGTTAAACATTTGAGTGAAAGAGAAAACCACACCCAAGAGTACATAGTCAAAATTAAATGCTTGCAATGATATCCCTTTGATGTTTAAACTTGTTGTTGTTTAAACCTGTATAATAAGCATGATAATGGAAAAACCCAACCTTTCTTGAGCCTTGAGTTTTTTCAGTTCATAAAAATGTAAGTTGAAAAATGGCTGCACAAGTATCAAAACTTTATGAAGAAAGTGACCCTCAGGTAAATACTGTTTGGACCAAAAAAAAAGGTGCTAGCAGAACTGTGGAAGGAAGGGGGAGAGAGTTCACCAATAGTAAGATTGAAATAGATCTACAGATAGGAGAGACCAAAGTAGTTTAATTTTTCTTTATGTTCATATTTCATAATATTTCATATGTTATGGTTTGAGGAGTCTCTGTTGTAGGCACCTAAGCTTGGAGGTTAGGTTGTCTCATTTCCCCCACTGTCAGTGAAGAGAGAGAGGCTCCTTGAAGCAGCTGTTGGAGCTGCAGCTAGACTTACAAGTCCAGTAGGTCTCTGGGGAACCCTACCACTTTCCACTGACATTAAATGAAGGGTTTTGGAGACAGAGTTGATAAATTAATAGCCCAAAATTAACACTGTAATGATAGGTATCTTTCTCCTTGTCTCAGCTGTGTTGCATACTATTTACTTGAGGTTTTTTGAGCCACAGCAGGTAATTCAGTCAGCCCTTGACCTTTCTCAGGAGGTAGTTTGAATGTGATTGTTCGATTGAGAGGAGCTGGTGAGCCTCATGTCTCAGGAGTTTGGCAATGTACCTCCTGATTCAGCAAGAACTCTGCCTGGTCTTTTAAATTGTAAATGACTTGGTCTGAGGAGATACTGGGTATTAAAGGTACTACATTCAAAGTGTAACATCTATATTTTAGGGGGAACTGTACTATTTTCCTCTCCCCCTTAATTAAATTATTTTTAAAATAATTTCCTCTAATCAGAGCTTGCATGTTAAAATGTATGCCTTATAAATTGCACAGTGTACTTATTTGTAACACCAGTACCATATAGGATTAGACTAGAGTGTTCACACACTCAAATTTTTTGAACTTCAAGTTTATTATTATCGTTATGATTGTGCATTGAAAGAGTACAATATTTCCTTGGGTTATGAAACTTGCTTTGACATAATTGCAGTATCCATGTTCTCTCAGCTTTAACTCAATATTTAATATATCATAATATTATGTTGAAATATGGAAATTTATTAATATTTCCATTAGAAAATAAATGGAATCAGACTTTGGAAAGATGGAATCAGATTTCAGAAAACTCCAGTGGTAGAAACAGCACGTTGATAATCATTCTGTATTCTTTTCTCACTATTTTCAACATGAAATTCTGTGGAATTCAAAAATATGTAGCAAAGGATCTGATTTTTTTTTTTTGGTGTGTGTAATAATGGCACAGCATGGCCCAAGACAGTGAGCTTTTAGAGAATAAAAGAGGGAGTTAGGGTCCCAGTTCTTACTGATTTTCATAGGATCTGCAGGGGAATCACTGAAAAGTCACAAGGAACTGGAGAAAACACTTCACTATTTGCTGCCTCAGGTTTGTTTGAAGAAGCTGATTTCTAAAATGCTCTCAGTCTTCCTGCTGCCTCTGGCCCCTGAAGATTGAAACAGAGCAGGTCTCAGTCATCCTACTCTGTCCATGGGGTGGGACATGAGGGGCTAAGCAGCTGTAGCACCTCAGCTGTGTCAATGTACAGAAGGGCATCAGGTTTTATAGTTTCCACTTTGTCTTTCTAAAAGTCCTTTTCTGCAATTCAAGCATCCCAGAAGGAAATGGTCTTAACACTATGTTTTAACTTCTTTTCTTCTATTATTTTCTTCTGGATTTAGTAAGTGATACTGGAAATTGACTTTTATTTACATGTATTTGTTGCTTGATGGCAGGACCCTTTCTATTAGGATTCTTTCCTTTCCCTTTGAAGTAGAGTGAATATAAACTTCAGTGTATTGAGATGCTTTGTAGATACCAGTACTCAAGCTAGCAGGTGACTAGGAAACAAGTATACTGACAGATGGGCCCATTAATCTCTCACTAAAATCTTCTGATACTATTGTCATCTGTACTTTGCTTGATGGAAGTGACAATGTGTTGAAACACAGGATAAAAGCAGCTGTGCTACATTTTATGCTTTTCTAGATGCAATAAGAACAATAAAAATATTATCATAAAAATGACGTGAATTCATCAGTTTGGTAGAAAGTGTTACTGATTTGCAGAAGTATATTTACACGTAGTGAAATGAGAGTGAATTGCAAGGGTATTGAGAAAATACACACCAATAAAAGAAAGATTATTGACCTGGCTATTTATAAGGTTATAATTTCAACCAGAGAACATATAAAGATCAAAGCTGTGTGTTTCCATGTGTTGAATAGTAGATTCTCTCTTGGAAACACTGTTTTGAAGAATTTAATTTTCTAGCATAACTGAAATCTTTGTGAGATGTAAAAAGTATGTTGATTTAACATTGGTCCATCTCACAACCAAACCAGATGCAGTGTATTTCACAGAGCACGCTCTGCATGATGTTACCATTACATTTCCCATAACAACTTGATGTTTCATGGTTTTCAGTGGTGTAGTTGGCTTGCAAATTCACATGCTTTGGAAAAGGTCATTCATAGTTTTCTAATATAGCATAAAATAAACTTTTGCAAGCTCTTTATGGATTCCATATACTTCCGCTGCAGGGGGAAAACCATTGTTATCACATATAGAATGAGTTTGCCATGTTCTGAAAAAAACCCAACTATTTTAAGATCAGGGTTAGAATATACCAGTTTCAAAGCTATTGACGAAACAGTACTTGTTAGCAAGCTAATGTTTTTAGACTGGTGTAAAAAATGTTTTCAGTAATTAAAAATGTATTCTATAGTCACACAGGGAATTGCTACTACCCAATATCAAAGACAAAATGAAAGTTACTCATTTGCACTCTGTGGACACAGTAGTCCAGCTGGCACGTTTTCCCCTTGATCCAGGTAAGAGTTTCTCTTTCATATAGAAGCAAGTGCATGCTGTCAATTATTCTTGTCTTTATTTCCCCATGGGATGCTTGCTGTCTTATTAAGACTAATTGTTGAGTTGCTGAAAGCAACTGCAGAGCTGCAAGATCGTGAGCTGAGATTGTTAACCTTCTGTTTTCTAGACATTTTCATTCATCACTGTGATTCGTTACATACTTGTGAGCTCCATGTTCTGTCCAAAATATGGCTTTTTAGAGAAAACTCTTGAAGTGGCTCTCCTGTCATTTTGACTTTCTGTAGGAATGGAAGGAAATACAACAGAATGAAAATCCTTTTTGCTATCTCTCCTTAAAAAATTCCTCATATGTTAGAGGTCACTGGAGGTCACTTTGCTTTTGAATATATTGTTCCTCACTAAATAATAAAATCTGTGTAATTAAAATATTAATTAGATTATCACTTCAGGTAGTGCTACAAATGAAAATTTATTATTTTTCCTTCATCTGGAAACTTTATTTACTTCAGAAATAATTAACTTTGTTTAATACATATCTGTGTTCATTTTTTTGGGTGCCACAATATAAGAAGGTTATCAAGCTATTAGAGAGCATCCAAAGGAGGACCATAAGGATGATGAAAGATATGGAGGGAAAGCCATATGAGGAGCAGCTGAGGTCACTTGGTGTGTTCAGCCTGGAGACGAGGACACTGAGGGGAGACCTCATTGTGATCTACAACCACCTCAAGAGGGGAAGTGGAGGGGCAATACTGATCTCTTCACTCTGATGACCAGTGACAGGACCTGAGGGAATGGCCTGAAGTTGTGTCAGGGGAGGTTTAGGTTGGGTATTAGGAACAGGTTTTCCACCAAGAGGGTGGCTGAGCACTGGAACAAGTTCCCCAGGGAAGCGGTCAGAGCACCAAGCCTGATAGAGTTCAAGAAGTGTTATACAACAAATTCAGGCAAATGGTGTGAGTCTTGGGGGTGTCCTGAAAGCCAGGAGCTGGACTTGATGATCCTTGTTGGGTCCCTTCCCTTGGGTCCCTATGATTCTGCTCTGAAAGTTGCTTACACAAAATGTGTCATAAAAGGTATAATTTTTTGAAAATATTTTATTTCATTCACCTAACACACATGCACAGACACAAATTTTTAATATAAAAAAATTTCATTTTCTTTTTTTGTTTTCTCCCTGGTTCTAGGAAATTTCTACCCATGATGTCAGCAGCAAAATTATGATTGATTGAGCCTTTGTGATTCTCTTGGTGTATTCTCCTCCTATGAGGTGTGTATATAACTGAGTCATTGATTCATTTGTAGTACTTCTGATTCCATGACTTAGAAAAAGAAACTTAGCAACATAAAAAGAATAGAAATGATTCTCAATATCTTCCAGTGTTGAAAAGGTTTTATTTTATTTTATTTTTATCTTCTTGGTTTCATTTCAATAAACTAGAAAGAAACAGAGTATTGCCATTGCTCTAGTGTCATTGAGAAGAGGTTTTGCACTCAGGCTCATCACACTGGACTCTGAAATGATAACAGATGTGCATCCACCCAGGAAATCACCATTTTCAATAAGAACCAGAGCAGCAAATGGATTTTCATGCTTGGAAAAATAATGTAATAAACTGAGCAAGACTCTGGATTGATGAATTATATAGTCATAGAAGGGAAAAAATACAATTTGTTTAAATTTCTGAGACTTCAATAGAGCTATAAAACAGGAACACTTTCTACTCCATGTAATAAAATAACAAGCAGAGGCTTACCAAGTAAATACATTTACAAGTCTGAAGCTTCACACAATTTTTATGTATTTCCCTATAGACAATTTTATCTTTTACTGTCAAGTACTGAAAATAGTTAGGAAATATTAGGTGCGCTTTTATATTTTTATGATACAGTGCTCTTTCTCAGGAGACTCACGATGGCAGGAAGAAGGAAAATCATCTTCATTCCTTTATAAATCTTTCTATTCCCTAATTCCTTACTGAAGTAAATGAAAAACTCTTCACTGAAGTCCAAGGATGTCATACAAACCTTGAGGACTGAAAAGAAAAAGGAGCATTGTAAGCAAAAATGAGTCTAAGTCTGAACAAAAAAAAATCAGAAAAACTGTTTATCCAACTCATAATTTTTAAAAAATGTTTTAAAAATAATTGAAAGGGACAAATGATTATTCAGAGTTACAATCCTTTTAAAACATCATAACTTGAATATTATAAAGAGATCAATATCTTACATGTAATATAAAGATAATGTGTTCACAAAGTCCAAGAATATTTTGGCTGGGGAGGGAGCTTAAAGATCATCTAGTTACAACTCCCCTGTCATGGGCAGTGATACCTTCCACTAGCCCAAACCTCATCCAACCTGTTCCAGTGCCTCACCATCCTCAAAGTACAGAATAATGAACATATTCATGTTCCTTTTTGGTTTTTTCTCATAGTTGATTTCAACCTTATTCATGTGGCTTGTACTGTCATTTTTGCTATGGCAGTTCTCTGTTCTTTCTTTAGTACCTTGCAAATCCTGTTGGAAAAATGCTAATGACTGTATAAAGCACTACCTTAAACCTTGAGCCTCTACTGACTGCTAAATAAATAATATTCTGTCTTTGCCCTAAGAATCCACACAACATGCCCTCAACTGTTTCTCACCTCTGTTGTTTTCTTTGCTCACCAAACCTTCATTGCATGCATCCAAGGAGATCTCCTTCCCTTACATCCATTTCAGAACTCACATACATTGCCGCTTTTAGGTATTGTTGTGGTTTGACCTTGGCTGGGTGACAGGTATGCACCAAAGCCTCTCTATCACTCCCCTCCTCATCTGGGCAGGGAAGAGAAAATACAATGAAAGGTTCATGGATTGAGATAAGGGCAGGGAGAAATAATTCACCAATGGGCAAAAGAGATGACTTAGGGAAATCAATTGAATTTATTACCAATCAAAATCAGAGCAGGATAACGGGAAGTAAAACAAATCCTAAAAACACCTTCCTCCCTCTATCTTCCTCTTTCCTGGACTTAACTTGATTGCCAGTTCTCTATATCCTCCCCACCATCAA
Source organism: Orthonyx spaldingii (assembly GCA_013397795.1). NCBI lineage: Eukaryota > Metazoa > Chordata > Aves > Passeriformes > Orthonychidae > Orthonyx > Orthonyx spaldingii. Next base: position 723,248 of record VZTJ01003040.1, read on the forward strand.
CCTAGGGAGATGGGGAAGGGGGATTAAGGTCAGTTCATCACATGTTTGTTCTGCTGCTTCTTCCTCCTTGGGGAGACAAGTCCTTCCCTTTCTACAGCGTGGGGTCCTCCACAAACTTCTTCAGCGTGAGTCCTTCCCACAGGCTGAAGATATTAATGAACTCCCCCAGTGGGGGTTCCTTCCACAGAGTGAAATTTTCAGGAGCAGGCTGCTCCAGTGTGGGTCCCCCAGGGCAACATGTGTCCTGCCAGCAAACCTGCTCCAGTGTGAACTCCTCTGTCCCTGGGTACACAGCTCCTGCCAGGAGCCTGATCAAGTGTGGGTTTCCCAAGTGGTCACAGCCTTCTTTCAAGCATCCACTTTCTCTGGTGTTGATGTCTGCTTCCCCATGGATCTTCATGGGCTGCAGGTGCACAGTCTGCCTCTTCAGCATCGTCTTCACCACAGGCTGAAGAGGAATCTCAGTTCTGGCACCTGGACCACCTGCTCCACCTCCTTCTTCCCTTACCTTGATGTCTTCAGAGTTGTGTCTCCCCCATATTCTCAACCATCTCTTCTCTGGCCACAGTTACTTTTGCCAGTAACTTTTTTCTTTCTTAAATGTGTTATCAGAGAGGTGTTACTAATATTGCTGATGGAATCAGCCTTGGCCAGTTTGTCTTGGATCCAGCTGGCATTGGCTCTGTCAGAAACAGGGGAATCTTCTGGCAGAAGCTTCTGAAAGCTTCTCAGAGAAGCCACAATCATAGTCCCCCTGCTTCAGGAACCCTGCCACACACATCAAATACAGGTATATGTCTCCTTTCTTGATTTTCTTCTTCTATACTTCCTCTTGACAGTAAAAAGTTTATGAAGAAAGAGCATTCACAACAAAATTTTAAGAAAAGCTTTAAAATCAACTTCTTGAATCTAACATTTTCTTTTGCATCTCCCTTGTGGAAATGGTCTCTTGTTTATTTTATTCTTCTTATTCTGCACTGATGGATGCTAATGATCATATTAACCATTTACAAGTGGCTCCACTTTTAATATTTCACGTTTCAGTCTTGTGGCAAGGTAACCCATAATTTCAGGGCTGTTATCCTGACCTAACATAAGAACACTCCTCCATGCTTTTGCTTTGGGCAAGGAAGTCTAGGTAATGTTACTTTCACATCAAAACAAACACCTTAAATTGCTGTCATAAGAGTGTAACCATTACATTAATAATTTCAGTGTAATAGTTACACTGAAAACACTACTACCGGCTTTCACACAATTAAGAACCTTTCCTATCTTTCTTATAGAGCTGCTTCTACTTGTGTGGCAAATAGAGAGATTTAAAAAACTTAGATTCATTATAAATAGTCTCAAACCAGAATTAAGTAAGGTTTCCTGAAAGACTGACTTAAACTACCTTCTTCATACCTTCTATAATTTTAAACTTTTCACTGACTTTCAATATAATTTCAATACTTCAGTTTACACTTTGAGTTGCATTAACTATTCCAGCTTGAGTCTGAATTTGCTTGTGGATATTTTTAATATTTTGTCAGTTGCATTGTGTTAGTCTCTACTGTTGAATGCCATCACTGAATAGCCAGAACACCAGTATAACTTACCTATTTAAATTTTACCTGAAAAATATCTGACAGAATTGCTGTTGTTCATTGTCAGTTTGAAATCAATTTAGTATATATGACATTCTTATGCCTATTTAAAAAACCCCAAAACCTACTTCAGCTACTATGATATTTCAGGCGTTTCTGATTTTTTTTTTAATTTTTTTTTTTTTTTTAATGAACAAATCCTCATCTTTCTTTTCCTTGAGTAATCACAGAATAAGCAGCAGAGGTTTACCAAAATTAATGTTTCTTAAGTAAGGAAAGTTTCCTGTGGAGTCCCCTGTGACAGCACAGACTCTTTCTCACGGGAATTCTACTGAAAGTTTATTAAATATAAGATAAGTTTTAAGTTACTGAGAGTGGCCTTTGGAAACAGGCAGTCAGAGCCTGTGCCCAATCAGTCCCAGGGGGGTGGATTGATCTCATCCAATCCGAATAGTCTGTTCGCGTGTATATAAATCTGTTATTAATTAAATAAAGACACTCAGCATTCTCTCAAGATTCATGTGTATCCCTTCGCTCCGCTATCAGTTCAACAGCAACAGTCCCCTAGCCAAACAGTGTTAAATATTCTGGTGTCCTGTTTCCTGTTTTGTTTTCCAACTGTGAATAAGTAAGTGTTGTCATAATCCATGAGATGTAATGAAGTCAGAGCTCCTGACCAGCCCTTTAGGATTTTTATGTAGGCATAGCCTTGACAATAACTCCATGGCCACATTAGGCATGCTCAGCAATTTCCAAGCCTGTTGTAATGTGCTTCAGTGTCATTGCGAAGCACAGCATAGAAAAAGTACTGAATTTTAAACATGGATGTATTTGCCAGAGTCACTAGATAACCTAAATTATTTTTCAGAGGTGACCTTAGTTACTTAGATCTTGTTGGGAAATACTTGCTGATAAAGTATCTTGGGTGTATAACAAAAAATTTCTTCTGGGCAGTACTGAGGTGTTTGAAGTGCTTCTCACCAGATGGCAAATGGATTTCTTGTACCATACTTCTGTTCTGATCACACAGTTTATTCCAGGCTCAGCCACTCCCTAATTTTCCCAAACATATTTCCCAGCACAGTGCACAAGTTTCAGCAACTATGACCCTGAGTTGGGTTACAAATCTTATTTATTATTGATATACTGATAAAAATGTGCTGTCTGCTTCACAGTCTGTAAATCAGGGCTTCTGCTTCAGGGATTTTATAGTCCCCTGCATAGTTGCTTTTTGCAGGGAAGTGCAGGAAAGGCTCTGCAAGGTTTTTCTCACGTTGTGTTTCTAAATGAAGTACAATGTCATTCTTTTGTTGTCTGGTGAGTAACCTAAGGTGTGTTGTCTGATGCTAGTACTCACAGCTAATGGTAGAGATTGCCTGGGAGGTGGGTATGATCCCAAAAAGGGCAAAATGGCAGAATCAGACGCTGCCTTCCATTTGCGAAGCTGATCTGCATTATAGATCCCAGCCAAGAAGGGGACAATACATTAAATAAAATTTGTTGAAAGGAAACAGAAAAAGTAATTCCTTTTAAAAACATTGCATTGCTGTTTTAGCATTTTACAATCAATTCATGAATTAGTTGAGTCACACAGACAATCAATTATGCTAAGTACATTTATTAGAAGCTGCCACACCTAAACTAATCACTTTGATGGCTTTGCCGCAATTGAAACCCAAGTGTTAAAGCAAAATGCATTAAAACCATCTATCATGATGCTTAATCAATCACATTTTGGAGCTCCATGGCATACCAATTCATGCATTTTGGGCACTACTAAAAATTAATTGCAAGATAGAGAATACATAATATGAATGCAGCCTTTAGTGTGTTTGCCAAAGTAATAACTATAATGGAGGTCAGAAGATTGGACATTGCTTTAAAAAGTTGATGTCTATTTACTCTAACTTAATTTGAATGAAACATTGGGTGACTTAATGGATATGGCATACTCCATAAATAAAAAAAGAATGAAACATAATTTGTGTCCCAGAAATTGCTCAGCAATTTGTAGAATTTACAAATATCATATGACTAGAAGGTGAAAAAAGAATAATAGACCTAAGTAGTCAGAAATGCAAAAAGTAGTGAAAAAATTGATTTAGTTAATTTTAAAAAGTCGATTTAAACTCAAAAAAAGTCCACATGATAAATTCATAACTTTTCAAATACTGGCACAGAGAAAAAAATTAAAGCAGAACTCTTAAAAATTCTTAATTATTTGGATCCTCCTCAGAAGGACTTATACTGAAGAAAAGAAAAATTATCCATTTTAAACAAATTATTTATTAAATTTAACCACAGGAAAAAAAGATGGAAGAAAAAAGGGGGAGCATGAAATATAAATGCTTCATGTAGCACAGCAGCTGCAAATGAATGAGTCATTGACAGAGAGCAATCTATGTGCCACAAAGATGCTGAAAAATTAAGAAATGTACCAACGTTTAACTTGAAACAAATAAGGAAACCATTACATTGGATAATTTAAATTCAGTAATTTTCTGTTGTAAATCATAATATCTGTGCTGTATCCTGCCTCTGAAGAGCAAGACTTACAAAAAATAGAATCTGAAGCTGTATCTCAAAAAAGTCTTGTTTTTACTACTATCTTATTTCTGATAACATGAAAGTTTCCAAAAAGGAATTTTGAACTTAGATCAAAATCCACCTAATAGTTATTAGATTTTTGATTAATTTCATTTATCACCCTCTGTAAGTTGGGATCATTCTGTTTGTTTTCCTAGCTGTTATGATTTTTGTGTGAAACACTTCTCTCTACTTTCAGTTATCATTTGTTCCCTTAATCAGTCTTAAATGGGTCAGAGCTAAGTAATTTCTGTACAGTTCTACTTAAAATATTGTTTTTAATACAAATCTGTGTACAAGGGTATGCATAAGTGTAAATCATGCTCCAAAATGTCTGTTACTTATGTGACCAGACTACTTTTTAGTCATCAAGCAAACATCTGGCTTTTTATGTGACATGAACTCAGTGGATAATTTGGTCTTTTTGTAACACATTGAAGAGGGCCAGCTGTGCAAATAAAACTGAAAGTTTTAATAGAATTTTTTTAACATTAATTTACCCATTTAAACGGACCTTTATTAGACCTGTGCTACAATGTCACAGCGTGTTCCTTCCTTGCAGTTACTTTTGTGAACGTTTTAGATAAACTCCCAGCAGCTGTGTTGCCACGGTGATTGAATATTGCTTATTGCTTCAAAGAAAGTAATACTTAAAGTTTTCTAAAATCCATTGGGTTTTATTTGAAGTGCTCTAAAACACAGTAAAAATGTAGAGACTTGAAAGATACAGACATGATGCATGGGCACCTGCTTGCTCTTTGGTTTATTTCAGGGAGCAAGTGGTAGTAGAGGAAGTTTGAACACTGAGGAAGCGTTTCAACCTATGCTGTTTTCCCTGCTGTATCAAAGATGCAGTGGGCACATCCCTAGCACTGTTCTTCACGTCCAAAAAAAGAAGTGGGTCTGCTGCTTTTCATTTGCCTTCCCACCTGTGCTGCTTTGGGGGGATGCGTTTTATCAGCACCACTTCTGGGCTGGGGGTACCAGGCAAGTGATGTTGAACCTGCTTTTTTATGGACACTCTGTAATGACTCTGTTTCAGGCTACAAAAAAATCTGACTTAAAATTTTCATGTTTCTGGTGAGCCAGTCTTCCTGTTGATACCAGGGATCAAATCAAACTGGTGCTGTGTGTATCTTGACAGCTAGCCTACGTTGTGCACAGATTGCTATGTTAATTATAACAGTTAGCTGGTGTTCTACACAGACGGTATGCTTTCACTTTTGAAGTACAGGGCTGATTTTTCCCCTTACTGAATTTCAAATGATAGCATATTAATAATGAGGTATTGCAAGAATGGCAACTGATTTTATAAATAAATAATGTAACTTGAGCTGGTGCCATTTCTGTCTCAAAAATCTGTTAGTTGGATCCATACCTGTATTAGCTGTGAGAATTAATCTAGCTTTACATATTTACATTTAGAGATAATCAGCTTCTATTGTCCTTAATCTGTTTTGAGGAGTGCCCTAATTTTTATCTTTTAATTCCTCACAAGAGAGAGCTTTACATAAACCCACAGCAACAAATGGTAAGAGTATAAATACTCCATAGAGTATATTTGTACTCTGTCTTGATCTTTTTCTGATGGTAAAAGGGTGAGTGAAAGCATTTTGCACTTAAGTGTGTATTGCTACGCTACTGTAGTGCAGCACTGAATGTTAGGGAATGGCACTTTAAACTGATGAGCTATAGGGGAGGTGTCATGCTTGTTTAAATGTTTGATATTTTGCAAAATAAATTTAGCTTTCTGCTTAGGAGCTCAATTTGATACCTTTTTCACAGCCTTCCTTCCCTCCCTACTCGTTATGTTGTAATGGTAAAGAAGAAGTTTCATTCTACCATATTTGAATTACTCTGTGTGTTCACCCACATCTTTTGGCAGTCTTTTATCCAATAAATATTTTGGATAAAAATTGATGGAAATGCACACTGGAGAGCATTTTCATTTCTGTACTCTAACTGGAAACACATTTGAACTGAGAAATGTCAATTGGCTGCACCTAAGCCCAGAAATAGTGCAACAAATAGATAAAAGGGTGAAATATTTAAGCTTAAAAGATCCATGAAATGAAAGACACCCCACTCTAAAAGTGGAAAAAATTATTTTGGCTGTGTGAAAATTTGTCCCTGAAAGCAGGTCTATTGTTTCTTTTCACAGTTACAGAAGATCTTTTCTGTAGATCTGAGTACTGCTAGCATTTGTTGTACTCAGGAAGTTCAAAAAATAGACTTAAATTTCAGTCTTGTATCTGAGAAGGGAAATAATTTACTTACTTCTATGAGTGATAAGGGACATAGAATTCTGAAGTCACCAGGTGCCTGGAATAAGAACAGTTTTTGGATGGGGTCAGGGCAACCGGTTTCTTGAATTAGCCCAAGTACTTATTATCTTTTTGTTTCGCTCAAGCAGAATCAGTTTGGCAGTGCCATGTAGGTTTCAGGGATCTTTTATTTTTAAATTTTTTGATATAAAATGTGTGTAACTTTACTGACTATTTAGTAAAATAGTAAAAGTAAAATTCAGAAGCTCTACCTACCAGGTATCCACTGCATCTTTGAGTGAAAATGGTTGGTTTTCTTCTTCCGCTGTATGACTTAGGAAGGGATAAGCCAGGAAAAGGTGTAAGCACATCACCTGAATTCAGGAAAAATGTGCTTATGGTGCAATCCAACTTAAATGGATGGTTAAATTGAAAACTTCTTTTCACTGTTAAAGCTATATAGTTTCACAAGCTTCTCTGTTACGCACTATGTGCTTGATAAGCAAATTTTATGTTTACAACAGAATAAAAATAATTATTTAAAGGAAGTGTACTTTATTTAAGGGAATTTTATTCAAAGGAAGTGTGAAGTCCTGCACCTGTGGAGAAACACACCCTATGCAACAGGGCATGCTGGGAGCTAAAGAGCTGGAAAGCAGCTCTGCAAAAGAGGTTAATCATGGGCCATCAACGTGCCTTTATGACAAAGAAGGCATCAGGGGCTGCATTTGGAGGGGAGTTGCAAACAGGTCAAGGAAGGTGACCCTTTTCCTCTACTCAGCACTGGTGAGGCAACATTGTGTGCCACACAGTGCAAGAGACATGGACATACTGCACAGTGTCCAGCAAAGGGCTGCTAAAGTGATGACAGCCTTGGAGCATCTCTTATGAGGACAGACTAGGAAGATGGCCTAGGAAAGGGAAAGCTCGGGGGAGATCTCTCAGCATCTATAAAAATCCAGAGGGAGGGTGCAAAGATGATGGAGCCAGGCTCATTTCAGTGGCACCCAGTGATGAAACCAGGGCTAATGGGCACACACTGATACACAGGAGGTTCTCTCTGAACATCAAGAAACACTTTCTCACTGATGGGGGGTCACTGAGCACTGCACAAGTTGGCAGAGAGGTTGTGGTGTCTTGGGGACATTCCAGATCCATCTGGATATGGTCCTGGGCAATTATTTCTAGGTGGCCCTTCTTGAGCAGAAATGTTGTACCAGATAACTTCCAGGGATGCCTTCCAACCCTCAAACATTCTGCAATTCTGTGATTCCATTAAAAAAAAATTTGTAAACATTAATGTCATAGTACAAGAAATGAGGTAGAATATACATCAGTAATGTATAGCAGTAATGTTTGTAGATTGCCCATGGTTATTTATCTTGCTATTTTTTCCCTAATTCTTGTGCAGAAGCAAAGTATATTAGGTTTTGGTTTATGGAGCCTTCAAATTGTTTGTGTTTCTAGAAGGCAAAGTAAAGTTATATTTAAAGACATTATGTTGGTACATTCTTAATATGCTCATTAAAATTACAGTCATCTGAGGCTGCTTCTGAAGATGCTCATTAAGTTGTTATTTTGCTCTATATAGAACAGAAAATAGCATCACCACAGTGCCCTTTAAATGCTTAAGATGGCAAATTTTGGTGATGTTTCCTGAACTTAAAATGGATCACCACAACTGCAACAAGCACTCTAAGACTTGTGTGGTCTTTCTGGAAGAGCTGACTGAGCTACTCGTCTAAGTTTGCAAGAAAGAACAGTGCATAACTGGAATAAAATTTGAGAACTGATTTTGTTGAAAAATACTGACATAAAGAGAGGATTTTCTGTCACTAACCATTGAGCAGTTGGTAATCTTGATCACTGTACCATGGTTTAATGCATTTCTTAAGGGCAAAAATGACCTCTCTTCTGCTTTCTTGAGCAAGCTGCCATTTTAATTGCCTCTTTCAGCCCTCCAACTTTTTTCTTGCTTAATCTCTGTCCATGATTTTAATCAACCATCTGTCACCAGAGGTATTTTACCCCATGTTCTATCTATGAACCTTGTTGTAACTAAAGAGGAGACAAGACCAAAAAAACCATCTGAAACACAAAGTAATGAAAGAACAGTGAAATAAAAATACCTACAGCTGTGTAAGATACCCAAATAGGTTCATTTTGTAGAAATAAGTTTTTTCTTGAGGATTGAGCTTAGCTACTGAAATTCTTCATAGTCAACATTCATTTCTGCTTTTATAATATGTAGAAGAAGACATAATGTAAACAAATATATTCGAAGTGGATGGGGATTTGTGCAACCAAGATGGTGTCCTTTAGAATCCAGTTTTTGAGAATATTTTAGCAGAATATTCAGAGCCAGAGCGTGTTTGTTTTTATGAGTGCACTTAGAGCAATGAAAGCAAATATTTTCCAAGGCCTGCTAAGATTGGCACTCAACATCTCACACTGTTTAGTTTATACACGGGAAGCTCTAGAATGTCATGTACTATTGTGTGCTACGTTTTCTGGCAAGTGCTGGCATAACTATAAGGGCTATTGCTGCATCCAGTCATGTTCTAATTGCAGCACAAGTCTTAGTGCTTCCAGGCATGACTGTTTTCTAAGTTAAAAATCTAATTTGCGAACAAGAGAATGATGCAATATAGCAATATATACTCCAAGGAATAGTATCTGGTAAGTTTAGTGTAACTGTTTATGATGTGCTGGAGGTTCTAAAATATTTTTTATTTTTCAATGGAAAAATCCAGAGAGGAAAACAAAAAATAGCATTTTTATTGTTTTATTTATTTTTCAGATATGCATTTTTAACTTTTAAAAAAAGTATAAAGACAGAATAGTATAACTACTAGATATTTTTTCCTCTTTTGATAATCCAAAACTAAAGTACTGTGATGAAAATCTCACTTGCTGATTCAATAAATTTTCAATAAATTCATTACAGATATTAAGAATTACAGATATACAAGAACTAAATTCAGGCTTTACTTAACAGGACTGTTGCCAAACAACACAAAATTCTTCTGTTGAACTAAAGAGAGAAATTGTTGCTTAATTTTTAACAAAATAAAGACGGATTTTTTTTATCTAGCTGAAGTCAAATAATAGTGATAATAAGTTTCTTGGTCTGAAGGTGAACTGATTGGTTACATTAGCACAGGGTTAAATTACTTTGATGTATGCAATAATGAGGTTTATGTAGCTGATATTTGTTACATGAATTGCAAGATATTTTTATGATTTAGGACTAATGACAGAATCATCAGCTTAGGATGTCCGGGTCTGAGGTGACTGATCAATGTAGTTAATCTGTGTGCTGATTGTCTCAGAGGACAGAGCCTAAAAATATTCCTGGATCTACAGGGTAAAGATAATGAGGAGTGTCTGGGAATTAACCAACAGCAGAAACAAATTCTACAGGAGCTGAGAAACCACAGAATAGCTTAGAGTAGATCATTGTACATCTGCCAGGCGATGGACTGTTTCGAGAGCAGACTTAACTAATTAGTAAAGCCTTCATCCTTCCCATCTGGAGATTTAACTCTGGTGTGTGCACAAGGGGGTCTTTATTAATCATGATTTGAACAAAGATACCTATGACTCCTAGGCAACATTTTTATGAGCAGAGACAAAACAGTTTCCTTTTGGCTAAAGAGTATTAATGCCATACAGTGACTCAGGGTTGTTTTTGGCTATTCCACATAATGCTGAATTAAAAAATGAGAAAATGCAGACTTGAAATTCACAGTTTTCACAGAAGAAAGATATATAATTTATATTGCAGGACATATATACTTTAGACCTGGTTTTAAAATCTGTTTCTACAGTGATTAAGTGGTTCCAAGTGGCTCCTCAATCAATGGTTGTTTCAGTGTCTGTATCCAAAACTGTGGCCCTGAGGGCTTCCCCTTCCAGTTAGTTGCTACGTAGTGTGCAGGTAACAGTTTCAGTGCAGAGCTCATTAGAACTGAGGGGGATTTTTTTCTGGACACATCAAGAAACAACTCCATTTTATCAGGGTTAAACATCTGTTTCACGCCTAACCTGACCTGAGATAAAAACCAAAACATTTTCTGCATACGGCCCAGCAAGTAGTGGTCCCACAAAACATAGCTAGAGTGGGATGGTTATCTTATTTCTTATCAAGCAAGTCAGAGAGAGATATAGAAGACTACATTTCTTTTTCTGATGGGGCCTCAGACCCAACTCTTTCATCTACAGAGTGACATTTACTGTCAAATGCTGAAACATTCATCATGCCAAGAGAAAGAGTAAGACAAAGTATTGAAAATGTACACCTGATGAAAAAAAGCTTAGGCTTCCGGCCTTGCAAGACATTTCCACAATTTATGGGGGGAGGAGGGAGTTTGCATTTGATATGCTCCCCAGAAATTAACTAAAATACAAAAGAGTTTGAAGAGGTGTGACAATCACACCTCCTTAATCTTAAATTTTTTATTTTCATTTTTTACTAAAACACTTTGACATGCCCCCTTAGACCACCTAGGTGATTGCAGCAGTCTCTATCAAGATGACACGTTTGAGTCTAGAGGGTAGAAACAGATTCATGATTATTTCCACAAATGTTAGAGGTATCACAAAACAATGGTGGTATGTGGTACTGTATAACAGCTTCTAATGGTGTTATATATTTCAGAGTCTTTCAGGAGTCTTAAATTAAACTTTCAAGTTATGCAAAAATAGGTAGGGGAGGGCAGAGTAAGAATTTAAAGTGTTAAGTGATTATTTGACAGAAAAAAAACAGATTCTTTTAATATGCTATATCAAGAAAATCATGTCTTATAATTTAAACACACTTCACCCTCCCTCCCAA
>VZTJ01003040.1:734531-809229 GCA_013397795.1 Orthonyx spaldingii
CCCCCCCCCCCCCCATTTTCACTTGTTGAACTTTCAAAAGTAGAAGTGTTGTTGTTGCTAAAGGAAAAAAAAACCAAAATATAAAGGTGATATTTTAGATCTATGCTTTCTACAAGAATAAAAAATACGAATTCAACATCTCACTAATGGGTTTCCTTTTAAGTGGTTGGTCAGAACAATGTGAATGCTCTGTTTGGATAGACTGGTAATAAAAATGACAAAAATCAAATTGAAGGATAGAAAACAATGTTTTGAGTTCAAAGCTAAAAAAGCAAAAGCAAGATCTAAAAGCTCAACATCATACAAGCCAAGGAAAGATATAATTATGCACAGAGTGAAAGATTTCATTAATGAAACCTCATATTGTAAAGTTACAGTGTCAGAACAGTTTCTCATTCTGACATTGTACTTTCTGAATATAATGCTTTCTGTTTGATAAACTTTTCCATTTGTTGAGGGCATCTTTGACTTGAATACTGAATTCTGTTCTTTAAAAGTAGCTTGTGATTGCCTTGTCGTTTTTGGTATCAGTGCAGGAACATATTTTCACTCTTGAGTCATATATTTAGTTCTGCTCATAGTTTATCATATAATACTCTTTCCTCACACCTTATAAACTTCTACAAAATTATTTATAAAACCTTATCCTTATAACATGTAATTCCCTGTTTTCCTCTTGACCCTGTTGTTGGACCTTATTCCAGAATAGGCAATATAAGAACCTTTTTCATTCACTCAAGTCTGTGACTTGTATTCCAAATGACTATCTTCTCCACTTTTGTGCTGTTCAAACCATTTCTAAATTTGTTTTACTTAGCTTCTTCTGATCACTTAGTTCTTACCGTTACAGTTATTGTCAATGCTTTTTTCTTGTCAAGTTCAGTTGTCTGTCTCTGACTTCCCATCAGATCCCAAAATCAAAACTTTCTGGTTTCAACTCACTTCTGCTAACATTGCAGTTGTAATCACAGTTCTCTCCCCACTTTTATTCATCCTAGAAGAACTTTTATACTGGAAAGTAGGACCTTGTCCTTGGAGAAGAAAGTTGGGTTGAATCTTTCATGTGAGGGGCTGTCGCTTTTGCAGATTGTACTCACACTGATAGGCATTTATTTCCACAAAGACTCAGGGATCATCTCCCTGTGCCACTTGATTGACTATATTTATTTTTCCCCCTGCACCTTGCCTTCTCCATTCTCATACTGCAGGAAACGTTACGCTTTGTACGTCTTTCTTCATAGAAAGAAACATAAAAACATCTTGCATAAGTCTGAGCCTCTAAGATTCTAATTTTTTTCTTCATATTGCCACTGTATGTGATTTGCAAAATATGTCTTTTTCAACAATTCATTCTTAGTTGCTGATACAATCATGTCCATGCATTCTGTCTCCATGTTGCAAAACCTTTTGTGGATTGGTTCAAAAGGCCACCCCCTATTCAGGAATTTTTGCAATACATTTATGACTCTCAAAGTAATGATCAACTCTTGTACTCTTTGATCAACTCTCACTCTTTTCTCCAGCTCTCTTATTCAGGATACATGCTGTTTCGAGACAGAAGTGGGCCTTTGAAAAGTACACTTCAAATATGGGTAGCATAGCCTTATATACCCATTGCATTTTACCTCATGGAAAGCAGCATTTTATTCAAGATATATAATTCCTTGCCTGAAAATTATTCATAGAAATATAAATTAGAAAAAAAACTAGTCTCATGCAAAGCAAACAATTAAAGGAAAGTAAAACAATATAGATACATTAAGCTCAGATTTCAACTGAACTCATCTCAGCAAATTCAGAGTGTGAAAGAATAAGTCATCTGTGCTTTAGTCCAGACACAGGGCTCATGGCTGCTTCCTTGCAGAAAGGTCTTTTGAGCGTTTGATTGTTCCCTTAGAGGCTAGGAAGTGATTGACCTGTTTAAGGAATGATGGGTCCAGCCAGGAAAATTACTCCTCTGGATCTCCTTGTCTTGCCACCTTTTATCTCTCTTGTTTGTGCTTTTGTAAGGTCTTTTGAACAATGTTTGTCTTTTAGTATGCACAGGTGCCTGGTTCTGCCAATGCTGTTTCTAAGCTGTGATTTTTTCATAGAAGACACTATGAGCTGCAAGAACCATATGTACTGGTGCAAGTAACTCATGTTTATGGCATCCTGAGACCTCTCAACTTATGCTAGTGAAAAAATCTCAGATTTAGTATGCTTTAGTGGGTGTTCCTTGTCCCTTTTCTTTTTCCTTTGTTCAGCTTGAAAGCCGTGGTAGATAATATATTGGTAGTATCTTCCAAGTCTTCTAGTATATGTTCAAACTTTGAGACTGAGTAAAATCCCAGAAAGGTGTATGCTGACAGTTGTCAATTTAACTATGGTTAGTGGCAGAGTAATAAACAAGCAGGGAGTACTGAAAACCTAAGTTAGTTGGTCATCAGCATGAAAATAAACTTGCAATGTGTTTTATCCCTTCTGTGTAAGCAATTACTTCATAAGTCTTGGGATAGATTCTAGGACATTAGCTTGTTGTTTTGTTTATCATTTCTACAAATCTATCTGCTGTGTTCTGACAAGAGATAATGGTATATGACTCATCTATTTCTGGAAACGTTTCTTCAGTGTACACAGATGGTGTTTATAGATCCAATGTGAGGGGTGAGCTATTCAAGAACAGGAGATCTGCAATGTCAAAGATTTGTCATATATATTGTTCTCTATACCAAGCAGAAAAACGATCCTTTCTACTCTGGTTCCAAGGTATTTGTATTCATGAAGCTCGGAAGACAGAGGCCATTTACTACTCTTTTGTCTGTGCTCACACATAACTCATGCTTTATGTGGAATGCAGAGTTCTCTTTTGTCAGTATCTCTTGCTTCAGCTGTTGTCATGGCAACAAGTAGCCTCTTTGCTGAAATTTAACTAAAGTTTTACATGGACTTTGACTGATGCAATACATTGCTGAAATTTTAACCCACTCTAACACTCCTTTAAGTCAAGTTTTGTCTTACAAACAAGCATGTTCTGTTCTTACATCTAAGCAGCCCATGGTAAGTAGTAAGCTGTACATTGCTTGTAATAGCATCAGGTTTAATTAAAGAACACTAGTTATTCCTTGATATTCATATTTTATGGCACTCAGTTCATGTGTTTCAGTGCATAAGAGTCTCCAAGTCTTTTCTCTGTCATTCATTATTCTGCTTTTTAACTATGGTACCATCACTCTATTCTTTTGTCTCATGTACATGCAATGCCCAGGTTACAGGAAAATGGCATAGAATTTTCAAACTGAAAAAGTGTGTCATTTACATGCTCTCCTCAGACTATAGTGATAAAATGTATTGTTTAAATCCTGATTCTTTGCTGCCTGTGCATTTTACTGTGCAAGCTTTCTGACAGAGTGTTGTTTACAAGCAGAAATAAATTCCTGTTAAACATTTATTGTTTTGAAAATCAGTCTCAGGGGATATAGAACAGCAACAGTGTCACAGGGGAATTTATTGGATTTTGGGGTACTTTTTTATTGTTTGAGAAATCATAAAAGATTCTGCTATTTCAAAGTTTACTTAATTTGATTTAAAATATGAAAATCTAGCCATAGATTGAATTATACATTGCCTTGATCACAGCAAACATAATTTTTTTTTTAAATTTCAAGTGAAATGAAAGAAAAAAGTTACATGTTTATGAAGCTTTTGTGGCTTTTGTTAGTGTTTTGGTTTTTTTCTGATATAAAGGACCTATAAGTTCATCAGATTGTGAGCTCATGCCATTTTACAGTCTTTTCTACTGCCTTTGTAAACGGAATGGTATGAAAGCCAAGACAGATGAATTCCAAATTTCTGGAAAAAGAGCAGCAATTGCCCACTGTGCTTCATTCAATATGGTCCAAGTGAAGTAAATTTTGATAGGTTAGGATGGCATTGCACAACATAACTTTATGGCATAGGCTGAGTTAACAGTTCAAGAGAATTTTCAATCTTCTTTCCCTTGCTATCTTCTCTTCCCCTCCCATTTCCAGGACCAGATTTCCCTGCTTCTCTTGCACTGGTTCTATGGTAAATCAGATAGGTTATTAAATTCCCCTTTTTAACTACCAGAGTTCTACCATTTTCCTTAGACTGATCTAGAAGTTAGACTATAGGAAGAGGGTGAAAGGAGAGGGTCAGAACCTCCTCTTTCACACTCAGTAAACCTCAGCTACACTGAAGTGTCTGGTGTCATCTCTAATAAGCCCAGCTACCTCTTAGCACATAGGAAGTGAAAGAAACATGTTTAGATGTCTTGGAGGAGTATTAAATAGCTGCTGAGAAGGAGTTATTTAGAGATTTTTCCTGGAGCATAAGATAAGAAAAATTAACTAATCCTCAAACACATAGAGTCACTCTCTTCCTGGTCCAAATTGTGCAGAACTTCCTTCTAGAGACTATGCAACTCAGGCCTTTAGAGCTAAATAGAAATAAATAGAGCTAAACCTAATAGAGCTAAACCCATTGATGACATTTATCTTTGAACAGCAGCGAAAGAGGAAAATGTCTAGAATATTATTAAGATGCAGACAGAGTTGGATGACCCTGAATAAGTTTTATTAAAAAAAAATTGCACAGGAAGCAGTGAAGCAGAATGTGCAGAGAAAGGGTTTGGGCTGGGAGAAAATTAATAAGGAAATGGTCAATCTCTGTCTTGTCTAGTTTGTTTTTTTATTGAAAAAAAACCAAATGGCCAAATCCCCACAAATTTCAGAGAAAGATTTGTGCAAGTGGGATGATATCATATATCTATCAACTGAAGGCAAAGAATTCCCTTAAGAACATGGAGGACATTTGATCTAATGGATGAGATGACAGAAGTAATTGCCCTCCTGGAAGAACCGATCAGATATTGTCTAGCTGTAGAATGCAGATGCAAGTGTGAAGTCACTTTGATATTTTAGGATTTTTCTTAAATAAAGGTAATCTAATATTTGACCATAACTGATCTTTCAAATTAATTTTTTCCATTTATGTTCTGTAAGTCACTGTTTACAACATTGGTGGTTAATACTGAAACAGCAATTATTTCTCATTTATTACTGTGGATGTTTCATATTCCATTTTAAGCATTTGTGAATATTCTGTGAGAAAGCAGTGGCAATGGTAATTTTCTCTATTACTACTTTAATTACCTATTTCCAACCACAGAGGCAGTGCTTGAAATGATCAGCTCTGTCAGGAAGAAAATACTAATATTTTGTTCTTTTAATCACTTTTCTGTTTCCTGTTCTTATGTTTTATACTGTAATGAAACAAGTTTTATTTTTTTACTGAAAGTTTTCATATTAAAAAAAGTTATTTTTTTCTAACAGTAATTATGTTCCTGAGGTTATTTACAGTGAACAGCAGCATTTTTCCTTGAAGGTGGTTTGTGACTGGAAAGTGCAAAAAAAATACAAATGGCAGTCTGTGCAATTATGGCATGTAGGCTTCACCCTGTAGCATCTTTTAAATTTCTACTAAGTGGTGAAAGGAAAGCCACATATTCCTGATAGCCCCTAAAATATGGTTTCCAGAAAAAATATGCATGTTGTAAGAAATTGTTTACAGTTGATTTTTTGCTTAAAAATATGAGTATTTATTCTGGTATATGGTATATGAGTCCTATATCCAGTTATATTTTCAGAATTCTGCATTTTCTTAACTCTTGAAGTAGATAGCACATTAGAAACCTGCTTTTCTGTGGGCTTGCTATGAGAGATTGACATCAAAAGACTTTATCTGTCGTATCTCCTGCTCTTTCTACCCATCTATGAGAAAGCAGATCTGAGATATTTAAGACCCCCCCCTTAACTAACATCAGCTCAATGTTATGTTCAGGTTGAGAAAACCTGCTCAGAAACCAGATAACAGTATCTCCTGTTAGTCCTCTTCAGCTAAAAAGTCACAGGCATTGTGCTGGTGACATAGCATCCCCACTGGGGGTAGGAAGAGAGAAAAAACGGTCATCCCGTCATATCCATTACTCTTCATGTCTGCTTGTGCCTTCATCAGCAGTGGAACAAATAGGGTATAGATGGACAGATGTGTGTCTTACAGTCAGGCTTTTAGCAGTCTGTTGCAGCTGATCAAAACTGTCCTTATGTTTGGGATGCTCACAATGTTTCCCCCTGTACAGATGTTATGTGATGTAAGAGAAAGTAATTTCCTCTTCTGTTTATCCCCCCAAGACTCATTCTCTTCCACTGTGTTGCTGATTGTAAAATTGCAATACCTGTTCAGTCTATTATTATTTGCCCAGTGTGGTTAAGATTTCCAACAGATTTGAAAGCGTTCAGGAGGGAACCAACAGACAAACAGACAAAAGGCGAATATTCCCACTTGTTTGTGCATATGCATAGGGATGAAATGGAAACCTTGCTTCCTTAGGAAGATGATGGGGAAAAAAGAGAAAAGATTTCATTTGTGAAATGGAAGACATGGTAACTATTTAGTTACTACTTTCAGTGAAGTATGTCTTTTTTCTGGGTTAAAGTTATTAGATTTGTTTTGTCAGTTATCCTAGAAGCTATGTAGAAAGCAAGGCTATTACCGTTGTTAAGCAACAGGACTTTGGCCAAGATATTTTTACAGTGACTGATTAGTAAGCCTGACTCCAATATATCTCTCCATCACTTTAATTAAATGGAAAGGTAAGATCCTCTAATGGATTATGGCATAGTGCTGCCTACCACTAGATGGTCTGGTTGTGCCTTGAGCTTGTACACAATGGTAGGAGATGAAGAAAGGACACACTACCTTTGATTTGTTGAAATCTCTGTTGAAAGCTTTCAGTGATTGATCTGGGTCCTGGTTCAACCTTAGTAATGTGAACACACCACAGCACTGAAATAAAGCACCTTTACTCAGTTGAGCAATGTCTGAGGAGCTCAGGGTGCAGGCAGAGCTTGCTTCCATCCACCCATGTAGGCAGATTCTGAGGCTCCTCAGAACAGGACCTGGGTGAGTTAGAACCAATATGGGTAGCAATCTTGAGTAGCCAGTGAGACAAGCTGGCAATCCCGATGGGTCCAAGATCTTGTTTTTGTTCTCAGACATGCTAGTCAGGGTTGAAAGCTGAGGCCTCTACTGCTCTTGTAAGTAACTGACCAAAGCTCACTTTTTACTTTTAGCCCCCCAGTTGCCACAGAATGTGGAAGATGAGTATACAGTGCCTTCTCTGACTGAGGTAAACCTCACATTTTCTCTGTCAGGAGAGTAACCTAACCCAGAAAAGCTGAACTATCCTGTCTGGACTGAGCCTTTTGCAACAAATAAATTGATATTTTAGAGATAGGAAACATGATGCTGAAGCCTAGTGATCATTCCAAATTTTAGAGACAGATAGACCTGGATTCTGATCCTTTCTCCAACTTACATGAGGAAAACAGTGTCTGATCTCTGCTATGACTGCATGCTAAGCATTGGTGATGTTTGTGAACAGGGGCTTTCAGACCACAGCTTCAGTTTGAGAGACATCCATCATAGCTGTGCTTCAATCAGATAAATTTCTTTTTGGATACCTAGATGTGATGGGTGACATTCCAGTACCCCTGAAGAAAAGCTTTTGTGTATTTTTTGCACTGCCCCTGGCAGACTCTGGCAATGAAGAAGCCATCAATGGCAAGCTGACTGAACTGGCACCACATGCCTTGCTGTAGGTGGCATCCGGTCCTTCTAGAAAGGCCCTTTAAAATAAAGCAGTATATTAAAGCATATATTAATAAACTGCAATTTGAGAAATGCTGAATTGTTCTTAATTTTCAATTGCTTTCTGTTGGGTTCTTTTCCCAAGTTCTTTTGTGAATTATTGTAGTGCAGACCAGATCTTTAGCTCTGTAATTGGGAAAGGAATTTCTAATTAATGCATTGTATTCCATAGCAACCAAAACATTTCTAGACACAAATGAGGCCAGCACTAATGATACCATCTAAAAATACAATGATTCTGAGTCTTCACTGAAGATGAATACTGTGACAGATTTTATTTACAAATGTATAAACAACAACAAGGAAAAAAAAAGAAGTCTGTCAGTTAAGATTATTATCCAAAAGATGAAAAAGTACTCAAGTATTTCTAGTGTCTGATTTTTAGCTTGTCTACATTTTTCAATTTTTTTTTTTTAATGTTTACTTGTAGGGAGTATTAATCCCTGAGGTCGCATTTGACACTTCTATACACATTTGGCCCATGCTATCTGAAGGATCACCGTTTTCTGTTTCACAGTTTTTACTCTGCTGTGTCTGGTACTTCATGATCTCTCTGGTTATGGCATGTCAGCCTTTTCTCTTTGAGAAGTGAAATTGTAAAACTGAATGTTCCAGAATAATTTGTAACATTCTTCATTTTAACAGAACTCCCAGCTACTTTAATATGATCATTTTATATTTTTAAACTTCTGATATGGTTTAAACTTGAGCTTGTTTTCTTACTGAGAGATGTACTAGAACATTAATTTACAGATCAACCAAACAATGTGATAATGAAGAAATCAAATCTGGATTTGCTAAAAGGAATATCTACATCTAGTTTGGCTAGTACACACAACACTTATGAAACAGACAAAGGAGTTTCTTAGGTCTTGGCAGAAAACTCACCAAAATAATTATTTTTGATAGAAAAAAATGAAATCTCCCTTTTAATAGGGTCACTTAAGACACTATCATCAAAATAACAGCTAACAATATTATAAGTAACTCTGCTGAGCTTTGTTGAATTTGGGTTGCATAGCACAATGCACCATGTAAGTGCATATCATGGCTCAGTTTAAATAAAAAAATATGGAGTATAAACAGAGACATATTATGCCTGTCATGGGATTTCAGTGTGGAAAACTGAGACATGCCCACAAATAAACTTTTAGAAAATTAAGGAGAGTTTTCTAACAGAAAATAAATATGGAAATAAACTCATGGTGCTTGTTCTCTGTGCCAGTGAGTACTGGCAGCAGATGCCACCTGGGTCTGCTGTATGGTTTTCCACACAGTTAAATTATTAGAAATTTAACATGGTCCTGGACTTAGTGTAGTCCCAGCCCCTGTCCACCAATATTTGCATTAACTACTCGAGTGCAAATGGGAGCTTTGACCTTTGGGGTACTGGATGGATGGGAAGATGGTTTGCAAGAGATATGCTGTATTTTATGTCACCCAACAATACTTCCTCTGCTGTGTTTAATTTGCAGAACTAAGAGGAATGATACATGGCTCTGGATGACCTTTGCTGTAACCGGCAAGGATGTCTTCTTCCTTTTCTTTATTGTGAATATAGGTTGCTTCCTTTTTAAAGAAAACCTTACTAAATAGTTTTATGGGTAACTGCACTTAAGGAGTGAGGGGATAGCAAGAGTGGTAGCCAGAGGCCTTGAAGTCCCTGGTGACGTGGAAGCCGCAGTAGTATGTAGGTGCATGCAGAGTGAACAGTGTCTGTGGGACCAGTGGCTGCCCATGACACGACTGTGACAGTCCGTCCATGGTTTAGTCCTCTGGGTATGGCACAAATGTTGTTTCCATTTCTGTTTCCATTGATGAAGCACCCCAGTGTAAGAAGGATATCCTTTTGTCCCCATCAATGTATCTCTTTCTTCCATTTGTATAGCAAGACAGTAGTGATGATATTTAGTGATGATACTCACTATTGTAGCAAAGCATCTTGAGATTGACAGGTGTCACAGAGGAAAAATATTAATGTTAAGAGGCAGTAACTCCCACAGCTGTAAATCTGGATGAAAAGTATCACACTGAACAATTCTGACAAAATGGCATTTTTCTAAAGAAAACAGAACCATCTTGTGGGATTGCATCACTTCTAATGCCATTTTTGACAGGAATGTGTCAAAATGAATTGTTTTACCTTTTTGTTGTACTTCTGTTTTATCTAAATATTTCGTATGAAGTCATTCATTTTTCACGTCTTTTTTTTCTTCTGACTGCTTATGGGTAAATTGCACCTGTGAGCTCTCTTCCAGATTCTGTCCTGTGGGTTCTTCTGCTAGGGTAATCTTTCTAACCCAGATAGCTGACTTCATAAGACTGTTTGTCCTCACAGTCTGATTAGTGGTAAAAGAGGGCTTTGTACTCTTTCTTTGTGGTTTAAGAGAAATAACAATCTCTAGGTATCAGTCCTTGATATATTAAAATCTTTCAGTGTGGATCCCCACAAATCTTTCAGTCTCAGCATGGAGCTCTTTCATGCATTTGAAATCCTTTGGCTATAAGAGTGCAACATGGTTAAACAACACTGTCCTTCAGGAGCTCTGGGCATAGGAGTAATTACAGAGACACGGAATAGCATCTATTAAATAGAGGTACTGTTTATCCACCCCAAAGTACACAGGATGCAAACAGCCTAGGGCTCACCTACTGCAACACTTAATTGAGATCTGAAGTCTTGGAAAATGACCTTAGTTCACTGCCACACCATTGCAATGCTTGTGTCTAACTTGGCACTGAGAGACAAACTTTCCTCTTCCTGAATGCTATGACTCTTCCTGCTGCATGTTCCCCTCTACTTTCCTCCAGGGCAAGGTCCTTAACAGTTCAGTGGTCTTTCTAACCTTGAGAAATGGGCTGGTGAAAGATATTTCTTACTGACTGATTCACCAATTATTTCCCTTGAGGACTTCTAGTATTCTTACTCAAGAGATCCTAATGATGACATTACTTTGTTTTCTGGTCATTATGGCTAGCAGCTCTCCTTGATTTAACTTCACACAGCCAACCAAAATAACATCAAATACATAAAAGAAGATACATCAAAGCCTCAGACATAAAATAAGGAAGAAAAAATCACTTCCAAAATAGGAACAGCATATCATATTGGTGAGGATTACAAAAAAATATTTTCACACCTCAAATTAATTAATGAAATTAGATTTCAGACTGACTATCTAAAATGAGGATTTGATATGCAAGGAAGCATTTGTATTAGTTAGGTTTTTAGTTTTGCTTTTATGCTATCTTTGCTTAGTTTTTATCTTCCCTATTTCTATCCAATGAAGTCATCTAAAGCTAGATCAGAAATTGGAATTATATGGTGGTCAGAGACAGAAGGACAGTCTACTCTGTTAGGACAGTCAAGAACTACAGAGTAATTCTAGGTATTTAACTGCATCCCCACTCTACTGTTACAATAGCCATTAAGGAATGTAGGAAAATTATGAAAACACAGGATTAGTTTTGAAACAATCACTTCTTCCTGTAGTTATTTTGTCTTTTTTTTATTGGAAGGAGCTATTCCCAAGTATATATTTGGTATAATTAACTTTGAAAGAAAAGTAGTTAAAGAAATGGAGAATTGGAAAATGGGATATGATATAATATCTTATATCTTTTTTTAATAAGGGCAGCTAGACAGAGTTTACATGGTATGTAGTACGAAGTCTGAGTAATAAAATATGCACTGTAATGACATGAGAAAATTACTTTGAGGCTGGAGAAAGTGGAAACTAGCTGAAAAATTATTTAAAAAGTAAGGACCTGAAGAAACAGATGATAATAGATAAAAGAAGTGCTGCGATAGAGACAGTGCTTGTACATGGTTCCTGAATGTATAATTTTGAACAGATAATTTTTAATGTTTTATTTAATGTCATAGATATGAGAACAAAGGAAAGGAGGTTTAAAACCATTATAGGGACTGTTTCCAAGGCATCCTTCATGATTGGTTTCTGGTCCAAATCCATGAATTTACAGTAGTAAATGCCTGTGAAGTCCATTGTATGGTAGTAGGAAATAACTCTGGTATTCACAGTTCTGAAAGCCTCTTGGAGATTTATTGCAGAAAATATTTCTTTCTGTGACATCTCAAACGCTTCATCTTCTTATAAATTGATCAAGCCACCTATACCCATTATCACTCAATGCCGTGTTTGTTTAGCTAAATTCTATAATTTCTGTTCCTATCACCCACTGGATGCCAAGTGATGGATCCAGGCTACTCAGGAGAGGCTGTAATAGTTGTGAAATGCTGTTAGAGATTAAAAAAGCATTCAGTGATTAATTTTGTTAAGTAGGTGTTTCATTGCTGGGATTTCTTTGATATTTATGTCTATTTTTCCTGTGGCAAATCCATGGTAAAGTAGTATATAGAAACACTTTATAGCTAGAAAAAGATAAATATCCCTCCTGCTTTACTTCAGATTGTAAGGCAAATAAAACAGTTTCATAGTTTTCTGAAAAGACAAACACATCATAATTCTTAGATGTAGTCTTAGCTTCTTTATTTTCTAGGAAGAAAGGAAAAATCTTTCCAGTAATTTATGACAGAACTCAGTAACTAAAGAAGAAGATACTGCTGAGAGGAATTGTCTGCTTACCATGTCTGATTAATTTTCCACTATACCTTTCATAAAGGAATGTATTTTTGGCATGTGGATAGCCGAACCACAACTTAAAGTCTAACTTCTCTGGTAACCAACACATCTTGTTGCATTTCAAAATCAATTAGTGAACTGCCTAAATAGGATTTTAATCAGGCTAATACATATTTTGTATGCCATAATTCAGAAGGGAAATATTTCCATATGTTTATGGTTTTGAATTAGAGTACAAAAAGTAAATAAATAGGTTATTTCATTTTTAGTATTAATTGAACTGAAGGATCACAAATTGATCTTTAATGAAAAGTTTTTATTTAATTTCATTAAGAATTCATACGACAATGTGTAATGTATTTTTAAAATACTATGCTAGATACCGATTCTTCCATTCTGCACTTTTTGTCAGTCAAGACTTAGTACGTAATACTAGTTGTCCAATTATCACAACCATAATTTTATTGTGTGATTTCCTATCAGATGACCTAATGCTTTGTTCTATTTTATTTTTTTGCTATCAATTTTACTAATTTATTTATCAGAAATAAATGTTGATATATTTTTAAGCAGTCTGACATGAAAAGCAAACAAAAGATATGTTTATATTTATTTGTGTAAAAAGCTGCAACTCACAGGCATCTCGCTCAATTATCTGTGTCTTATGACCACTGGTACTGAATATGTAAGTACTGCTACATGAAGTGGGAATGAAAACTGTCTTATGCTCCACAGATGAGTCTTGATTTGCTGATGGTATATGCACACTTTTACCTGGTGCCTAAAAAGGCACAATCAAAGGATGTATGATTTGAGTTCAGTGTGCTCACAATATAGGTTAATGCTGGACAATAAAGAAAATATCCCAGATGTCACTGCCAGCAAGTTTTGGCAGAAAGTAGGGCAGTGAGAAAGGCAAAATGACCACAAGTTTTCCAAAACTGAGATCATCTTTTATCGTTGTATATTCTATAATGGACATTGAAACTAGGCTTTTACAGTGAAGAAAATTTTTAAAAGTCTGAAAACCTAAGAATAGCCTCCATGTTTCCTAATTTACATATCTCTTAAAATTAAACTAATTTGCATTTTGATATTGCTGAAAGAGAGTGCTCTTTAGTTTTGGGAACTCAGAACCCAAGGGGAAATCAGATAGACAAATTTAGCATAATGGCTATTCTTTTTTCAGGCACGTGTATGTCTGTATTGGAAATCAGATGGGATAGGCTAAAGCTGAAAGTTTAGTTTTCCCATTTTAACAGTTGATAGACAAAGGAAACAAAAAAATGATGACTATATGAAAATTAATCGAAAATCAGTCAGTATGTTTTAAGCTTCCTTTAGAAAAGTAAATGTCAGGTGGGAAGAGCATAATTTTCTAAATTGCTTCTCAGGTTGTCTGCTAGTAGGTATTGCACTGTAGTACAAACAGTTGTTTCTGTTTAATATTATAGATGCATCTGGTGGTCTTGAATAATGTCATGCTTCTTCTTATCAGAACAGAAAGTTTCCAATTTCACTAATCCTTTATTTCTTCTTTTGTATGTGTGTATGCACACATACACATATTGCAAATATAGAAGTTGAACAGTAAGAGCAAAATGTCACATATATTCCTTCTTCCATATTTCTGTTTTGTTTTCTTGCAGATATGTATTTATGCATACATGACAAACAATGAAGAGCAAGGATGAAGTACAAAAACTTTTTAGTTTTACCCGTACATGCAAAAAAAATATATTTCTTGTTCTGGAGCCACCAAAAGGACCAGCATTGCTTCTTTCAATGGGCTGTGATACTGAGAAGACAACACTCAGAATAACATGTCAAAGTGTTGACCAAGACAGCAGTGGTGTTGGATACTTGCTCTCTTAGGAAAAACAATTGAATGTAAGAACTGAAAAAGTGATGAACAGAAAGTAGAAATGGAAGTAAATTTTAGGGTTTTTTCCCTGAGCGCCATGCTGGTTGTTACAGATATTTTCTATCTTTGTGTAACACATAAAACCAATAACTGTTATAAAACTAATCTTTTTTCCCCTTTGAGGCTTTTGTGAAAGTAGATAGCAAACGCTTGAATTTTTTGATGATTTATTTTCTATTTTCAGCATATACCTTAATTACTCCATCTCATTTTTGTGGCTTTTTTATACCATATGTAGCAGCATGAGAAAGACATTAGTAAATAAGCATGGTCACTCCTGGTTTTGGGGCTCCTGAGACATTTCTTCTTCAAACTGAGTAGCCAAGAGCTAGAAATATAATAATTGAATGTGAATTTAAACTTTTTGAAAGCATGTAGGAAATTATTATTAGGTTACTATTACTAGAATAGTAATAATAAAAAAACCTAAAGTTAGAATAGCATCTCTTTTAAGTGTCACTTTGTAACTGTTTTACAATATATGATTAAAAATAAGAGTTATTAGGTACAATTGCAAAGATCATAATGAACTGCAAGTTCACAAACAAGTGCTGAAATGCTTTGCCAAGTTGTAATCAAACCGAGCACGTGCAAAAGGGCAGTTATGTAAACAATCCCCTTTTTTGTTAAGGATAATTGATTTACCTAATTTTGAACTATCAAGGGAGCAAGTAATTCATTCATTCTTGGTCTGAACAGCTACTTACTTCACTGGAAATTCTGATAATAAAATTGTTTAAAGGTTGGATACTTGAGTGATACTATCAATGAATGTTTCTATCTATAAGAATTGGTGGTTTTTTTCCCTGAAATTATACTTAAAATCCCCCCTTTTTTTTACACCTAGGGCATCACTTTCTACAAGGGCTGAAACTTAACAACAGTGACAAAAAACATTCTGTCAAATGAGTTGAATAAAAGGTTATGATGAGCCTGTAGCAAACAGACTTCAGTGGAGCACTGAAGCAAAAGTGAGGAGAAATGTTTGGTTTTTTCTTTGTTTTCCTTGAAGTGTGATATCATAGAACCATAGAATATTTTGAGCTGTAATGGGCCTTAATAAAGACCGTGTAGTTCCAGTCACCCTACAGTGGACATGGACAACTTGTACTAGACCGGGTTGCTCAGAGCCCCATCCAGCCACGCCTTGAACACTTCCAGGGATGGGACATCCACAGTTTCTCTGGATAACCTGTTTCAGTGCCTCACCACCTCCACAGTAAAGAACTTCTTCCTAACATCTTACCTAAACCTAGTCTCTTTCAGTTAAAACCATTAGCCCTTGTCCTTTCACTACATGTAAAAATTCCCTCTCCAACTTTCTTGTAGAGCCCCTTTAGGTATTGGAAGCTGTTATAAGGTCTCCTTGGAGCCTTCTCTTATCCAGGCTGAACAACCCCAACTCTCTCAGCCTGTCTTCATGGGAGAGGTGCCTCATCCCTCTGATCATCTTTGTTGCCTCCTCTGGACTCACTCTAGCACGTCTATATTGTTCCTGTGCTGATGACCCCGGTGGGGTCTCAGGTGGGGTCCAGGTACTCCAGGTGGAGTCTTAAGAGAGCAAAGGGGGAGAATCATCTCCCTTGATCTGCCATAATATTCCCTACTTGAAAAAAGCCAGGAGATTGTTTTCTACTTATGACTGCTCATAATTTTTTATGAACCAAGACTGGGCTAGATCATATTCTCTAGTTTATAAAAGCAAAGTAGGCTGAACTGTGAAGTTATATAGTTTGTATTGTTTCAAAGAAGTGGACTGCTATTCTCCATTGTTCAACAAGGTCTTGGGAGGGAAATGATCTAAGTCTGTCACAGACAACTTCCTTAGGGCTCCATCAATAGCACACTAATGAGATTTTTAAGGCTGCCATCTTTACAACATCTATTGAAAAAAGCAAGGGTATATAAAGTTGGTGTCAGAGGAATCTTGCCTGTGTACTTGCAGATAACACAAATCAACTTTAATAATTGCATGATTATATCAGGGCAGTATTTTTGTATTATACTGCTTATCTTACTATTTATGGTAAATGAAAAAAGACTGTACTTCAGGGGCTGCTCTCACAGGGACCGTCATCAGTGTCTAAATATGTTTAGCTCCAGAAGCAAGGGTGGAACTGTTGCAGCCTACTTAAATTTAGGCTTTTAAGTTTAAACTTAAGGTGCAGAAGCCAGTCTGACAGGGAGCCTTGTTTTTCTGCCTGTATGATTTTGCAGTGAACAGAGCATAATCAGGATGGCACTCCAATTTTGGAATCACATCCTGGCTCTTGTTTCAATTCACACAACAGTATTACTTGTGTTAAGCAAGAGCTAAAGCACAGGAATCAAATTTTTTGAAAGTCAAAACATTTATGTATGGATCCAAGCCATTTTACTAACCCTTTTGGATTTCTGTCAAGCTGTTTTGTAGTTATAAGGAATTTCAAAGAAATAAGAGTAAATTAAAAAAGGAAAAAATGATGCCTGTAGCCTGTACTATCTTGAGAAAACTTATAACTCTGTTTAATTCAGGTATAGGATGCCAATGTAATATTTTACAAAAGTCTGCTAAAGGTGAAATCAATCAGAAAGGAGCTCCAATCCCCATTCTTTGTCTGGGTCCTTTCTGAGATGTCTGACCATTGCAATGACAGTAAGAATTAATAATGGTTTATTATTCCATTGAAGCCCAAGCCACAGATCAGTCTTTGGTTGGCTTATGTATGTTTAAATCACAACAAAAAGATGCAGTGGGCAGCTCTAGTGAAATTCTTATTCATCAAACTGCATATGTTCACAAATTACTTATAAATATTGCAAATTGTACTCACCAGAAATCATGGCTGTATGAATAGTGTGAGATTCCTGCAATTTTTTATGAGACTTGCAAATAAATGATAGACAGATACAAGCAATAAAAATAATCACAGAATCACAGAACAAGCTGAGTGGGAAAGGACCTACAAGGATCATTGAGTCCAATTCCTGGCCTTGCACAACACCGTCCCCATGAGTCACAGCAGGTGTCTGGGGTTATTGTCCAAACACTTGAACTCTGTCAGGCTTGGTGCTGTGACACTTCCCTGGGGAGCCTGTTCCAGTGCCCAATCAGCCCCTGGGTGAAGAACCTTTTCCTAATACCCAACCTAAACTTCCCTTGACACAACTACAGGCTATTCTCTTGGGTCTTCTAGCTGGTCACCATAAAGAATAGATCAGTGTCTGCCTCTTCCCCTCATGAGGAACTTGCAGACTGCAATGAGGTCTCCCCTCAGTCTCCTTGTTTCCAGGCTCAACAGATCAAATGCCCTCAGCCACTCCTCATACAGCTTCCCCTCAAGGCCTTTCACCATCTTTGTTGCCCTCCTTTGGGTGCTCTCTAACAGCTTTATGACCTTACACTGTGATACCCAAAACTGCACACAGGACTCGAGGTGAGGCTGCTCCAGAGCAGAGCAGGACAATCCTCTCCCTTGCCCGGCTGGCAAGGCTGTGCCGGATGCACCCCAGGACATGCTTGGCCATCCTGGCTGCCAAGGCACTGATGACTTATCATTTCACTGACTCAACTTTCCATTTACCAGGACTCCCAGGTCCCTTTCCATGACACTGCTTTCCAGCATCTCATTCCCCAGTCTGTCTGTACATCCAAGGTTGTCCCATCCCAGGTGCAGAGTCCAGCATTTTCCCTTGTTGAACTTCATATGGTTGGTGATTGCCCAACCCTCTGATTTGTTGAGGTCTTTCTGCAGGGCCTCCCTGCTTTTGACAGAGTCAACAGCTCTTTCCAGATTTGTATCTGCGAACTTGCTCAGTACCCCATCCAGTCCTGCTGCATCATTAATGTAGACATTGAAGGGCTCAGGGCTGAGGACGGAGCCTTGTGGAACCCCACTAGTGACAGGTCACCTGTCTGATGTCACCCAATTCACTATAACCCTTTGTGCCTGACCCAGTTGCTCACTCATCCCATGATGTTTTTATTCAGCTGTGTGCTGGACAATTTGTCCAAAATGATCCTGTGAGAGATAGTATCAAAAGCTTTATTGAAAGCCAAAGAGATTACATCAACTGGTTTGCCTTGATAACTAGTTGGGTTACCTTGTCGTAAAAGGAAATCAGGTTTGATAAGCAGGACTTCCCTCTCATGAAGCTGTGCTGGCTGTGGCCAATGACTGTGTTGTCCTTCAGGTATTTTTCAGTACCTCCCAGAATAAAAATCTAAGATTAGAACTAGATGGAAATAAGATGACTAGGCTCAAAATAATTGTGCAAGAGATCTGAGCTTTCAAGTGTTTATCCCAGGAGCGGATTCTGAGCTCAGCATGTCTTCTGGTCATATCTTCTGTTTACAACTCTTGTCAGGCACGTACACAAGCATGAAGCCTGGGAGCAGCCCGAGTGTTTTCTCTTGGCCAGCTGTAGGTGGGTCCCAGTCCTTGTGGCCTGTTTGTGCACTCTCTTCAGACTTTGAAACCCTCTTCAAGGACCAGACATGAAGCATTTAGGGTTTTCATCACTGGGTTTGGAGCTAATTGCATCCTTCCTGGAAGGTAGCCCTAACTGCTGGATGGTACTGTGGAGTTAATATATATGTTGTGTTTATGACATAGAGTATTGCTTTCCTTCTCGTCTGTTCTAGCTTGTAAAACAGGGAGACAACATTGTGCCTATTCCTCCTCAATAAAAGAGAATGGAGGAGCTTTTTTAGCTTGAAAACAACACTGACCTTTAGCTGATAGAAGAAAAATGTACACATGTCAGCATACTTATGTGCATGTACGTGGGCGTATATAATATTTTGTGGTATTTATACTTTCAAAGTAGTCTATATGTTTTATAATTCAAGAACAATTAAAATATTTTGAAAATAAGAGTATTAGTTATGATAGCTAGTATTAGACTCTTCTTGTCTCTGTAATAACAGTACCAGTTAAATTGCTATGACGAGGAAAGCAATTCATAAATATTGCAGTAGCAGATGTGACTGAGGAAGTGGTTTGCAGTTCCAAGGCTATCACTTTGATTGATTGTGGTGACAGTAAAGTTGCTGGAGGTTATATTTTTTAAATTAGACTTGAATTTAAAATAGAATACTAGCTCCCTCTTTTGTGTCAGAATCTGTTATTTATCTCTGATACAAAAGAGAACATGATCTGGAAACATAGACATTACTTAGACTTAAATCCATGATTCTTAAGAGTAGTCTACCTAGAAATAGTTCACATTAATTGACTTTATTGAATTTATAATGCTCCAGATAATATATCCTGAGGAACAGGGTGAAGCATTTATAGAACCATGACGTAAAATGGTGTGTGTAGTGGTTTCTATTTGTATATCTGAGCTGCTCTGCTCTTCCCATTGTATCAGCAGGCCATGCCAAAGTGTCATCGTGCATCATGAACTGATTTCCAAAGACCTCCTTTTCCTGAGGCAGAATTGTCTTGTTCTAGTGCTGGGGTAGGAAAGTGATAAGCACCTATCTCATTAATACTTGTATTGTAACTCCCCAAAGCACAGCAACCTCTCTTTATTAGAAAGAATTGCAAACAATTTGTTGTAATCTCTTTTGGATTTCATGGGGTCTTTTGAAATATTACGCAAAAAGTGATGATTTGATATTTTATTCAATATTGAATCATGTCAGTTTCCTTTATATTTCCTTTTTTCCCAATCTTTCAATCTGCACAAAAATATTTTTCTATATAAATACTTATCTACGTGTATGAAGTTTCAAAGCTATAGCTAATTTGCTGCTGCTTTATCATCTGAAATTTATAATGTCTGTCTAATGTTTCTCTTCTGTTTGACTTTAATTTCCTGTGGGTAAGGCAACAATGATAAAATAGAGGCGTCACAAAAGTGGTATACAAAACTTTGGATCCTGCATACTAAACATAAAAAGAATATACTTCAGTTTCTTAGCAACACCTCCATAATGATTTAAAAAATCCATACCTATTTTGGAAGAGATTCTAAGGCATATTAGCATGGTACTTTGATAAGCCATTCTTAGCTCCATTGTAACCTCCATGTTCTGTGTGCTGATCTTTTAGGAATACATGTCATTCCTTTTGATCTGCACCTAGGAGTGGGTATTTTTAATTACTGTTACTGTAAGTCTGTTTTGTACAGTAAATGTCAGAAACTGTGCCTTCTCAACATAAATAAGACCTATTGTGAAATAAATAAGAAAATATCTGCAGATCAAAATAAAATTTTGACATTGCTATTTGAAACTCTTGCCTTTTCATACTAAACTCATGTTATTTTTTTTTGTCCTGTTATGAATGAGCATTGAATTCTGGAGATGACACAAAATGGGATGGAGTAACTAATATGCTAGAGGGTCATGCTGCCATCCAGAAGGACCTCTGACAGGCTGGGGAAATGAACTGTCAGGAACTTCCTGAAGTTTAACAAAGGTAAGTGCAGTCCTGCACCTGGGAAGGAACAACTCCAGACACCCACACATGCTAGGGACTAAGCAGCTGGGAAATAGCTCTGAGAAACATCTTGGAGATCCTGGTGGTCTCCAAGCTGAACATGAGCCACCAAGCTGCCCTTGGAACAAAGAAGGTTAATGGTTCATTGGAAGTGCTGCCAGTAAGTCAAGGGAGGTGACCCTTCCCCTCTGTTTAGAGCTTTGGTGAGGCCACAACTGGAGTGCTGCATCCAGTTCTAGGTTCTCTGGTACAGGAGAGACATGGACATACTGGAGAGAGTTCAACAGAGGGCCACAAAGATGGTGTATGGCCAAGAGTACTTCTCGTATTAGGAAAGGCTGAGAGAGCTGGCACTGTTTAGCCTAGAAAATCTTGGAGTGCTCTCACCACTATGTACAAGTACCTGAAGAGAGGGTACACGAGGGATTGAGTCAGGCTCTTTTCAGTCGTGCTTGGTAACCAAATAAGAGGCAGTAGACAGTAGAAAGAGAGAAGGCTCAAGATTGAATGTTAGGAAAGACTTTTTCACTGTGCAAGTGACTGGGCACTGGTACAGGTTCCCCAAAGAAATGTGGAATCTCTGTCCTTGGACATATTTAAGAGCTGCCTGGACATGGTCTTCTGCAACTTGTTCTAAATGGGTCTGTTTTGGGCAAGATGACCTTTGGAGGTCAATTTCAATTTCCACCATTTTCTGATTCTGTGACCTCTCATTTCTCATTGTTTTAATTTTATATCAGCTTTCATGCCTTGGTATGCAGGAAGCAAAAACAGCCAGAGAGACTGCTGCAGGACTATGTGCACAGTAATCTCAAAAAATTGTATTAATTTTTCTAATTTTAACAGTCTACACTTGTGAAAAACTTTGCTTTAATATAGGAAAAGTCCTAGAAAGGTAAAGTTTAATACATTCTCTGATTTTATCCGTGGAATTTAGCCTGGCATTTTGTTCCTCTTGAACTGTTAACATTGCATATATTTTCACACTGCTTTTCTTCAACAAACTGTTCCTACTAGGCACATACTGATTTAATCAAATCTTACAGCTGTGGCTGAGAAGTGTTCTGAATAATAATAAGGCTTTTATACTGAATATGACTTCATTTAGAAAATATTACTGATGCAAGATGGCAGATTCATTAAACTGCCTAATTGGTCAATGTGCTTATACTTCAGAAAAGTCTATTTTTTAAAGTTAGATGACTTGGTTATCTAATAATAATTTTTATACCTTGTTTTGCTTTACAGTGTTGTTTGATGAATAGCTCTTGTGAACCAAAAACTTAAACTAATGATCCAGAATTAGCTTCATAAGGCCGGTGAAACTTTCTGGTTTGGTGCTTTTCTATGTGAGGAAGAATATGGAGATTTTACATGGAAATACAAGATTTATTCCTCAAGTAAGCTGGTCTTTGTGAGTTGCAAAGCTTCAAGGATGCTTAATTTTTAGTTTGTTGAAAAGACCTTTTGCTGTCACTATGACCATTCTACTTGCTTGCTAGTATCCCTATTTCACTAGTGAAGATCGATGCAGCCAAAATAATTATTTTTTCAATAACTAGACAAGGAGAGATCAGAGGAGAGCTGGACATTAAAGTAAATTTTATCTCTTTGCTATACACTGAATTAACTTTAGCCTATTGGTAATTTTTGATATTTAAATAACCATATTTTTGAAGCTACTGCTGTCCTTTGACTAAAACAGAACAACTGGTTCAGTCTTTCTCATGTTAGTAAAACCATAGTGTAACCTTGATACATAACTGTAGTGATTAAAGTTCTTGTTTGCAAGTAAAACATAAACAGGACTGCTTTCTATCAGATTCTGTTAAATTTTTTCTTTAACCCTTATTATTGAAGAAGGAAATTGTGGGAGTCCCCATTTAGTTTCTAATCTGTGGTTTGTCTCTAATAAGAAGTAACCATTCTTTCTGCACTGATCTCATATATTGAGAAAAGATTAATCACATTCACACTCTCAAAGTCGACATTTCTCCCCTAAAATTCTACTGTTTTTTCTAATTATGATCCAATTTCATGATATCAATTAAATATTTTCATTCACAATTGAGTCTAAGTAATAAAATATCTGTCTACAAAATGAACTGCCTAACAATTTTGTCAGTGGAAAAATGGAAAACATTTGCCATATATGGGGGGGAAATGACATGACATTGGATAATAGCGTGCTAGAATCAAGACAATGCGCAATAATAAAATGAAAATCTTTGGTGCTCCATGTGGTCATGCTGATTTAGAAGAAAAGGGGGTGGAATTTGCCTTAAGGAGACAGTGCACAAAAACACTGGAGCTTAGCAAGTTGGCATTTGAAGTTTATACTCTATGCATAATGAAACTTGTTGGGATCATTTACATTGTAGTAAGGAAAAATGCTCTAGCTTCTATGATTCTAGCTTCTATGATTCTAGCTTCTATATACCAGTTAATATAATGGCTGATTGTTTACATAGATCATATCTGATCCTGCTTTTAGGGAAAATACAGGAAATACACTGTGAAAATCTAATTGCACAAGCAGATATTTCTGATAAACAAAAGCAGTTACAAGAGAAGTGAACACTCTCCTTCTGGCTGGGAAAGATGCAGAAGAAAATTATGTTACTGGGTGTTCCAAATGATATCCGTGGGTGTTATGCCTGCTCCAGCATTAAGCATCCAGTACAGGATATATGATGACAAGACTTCCAGACTGTCCTGCAACAAATGTAAGTGAAACTCACCCTGGCAGAACATAGAAGTAAAAGTTGAATTGTATGAAAAAGTTTTTTGATTTGCATTATCAAGTCACATCATAATGTTTGTTTTCTTTTTTTTTCCAAAGGATTTTATTTTTTTTCTCCTGATAGAAATTCTCATTATTTTGAGGCACAGATGAAAATTTCATAGTATTAATCCATACCTTTGGGCAAAATTCCTACTGGTATTTTAGTCACAGAAAACAATGACTCAATGGGCATTGTTATTCTTTCTGCTACATATTTCTTTAAAGTTTTAGGAAACTCTCATTCTTGTTTAGAATAGGCAGGGAGAAAATTTTTAGGTTTCATTTTAGCTGATTTTTTTCCCATATCTTATGAACAAAAATATTTAAACAGATTGTTATTTAGTCCTATACTGGTTAATTCTACATTATGTAATCCTATATTATTTAGCTATATGAGACTTAGAGTTGTCTGAAATATTCTTCTGATGTTTGGGCTCTCTCTTGTCACTTTTTCTTCTACAATACCCCACCTGCATTTGTGTCTGCATGATTGCCTTTCCACACTCCAATACTGATATAAAATTTGGCAAGTTCTTGAAGTTCAAGAACATTTTATTATTGTAATAGAGGCCTCTGGCATTACAGATTAAAAATCGGCAAAGGCATGAAAGTCATATGGAGGTGGGGAAATCTGAGGCATTCCAAATTTTTTAAGAATTAGTTTATGTAGATTAATTTATTTTGAAAATATATCTTTTCATGAAATTGTATTTCTGGAACATGTTTGGACTTTATTGAGCTGAAGATTTTATTGATGCAAAAAATACTTCCGTGAAGTCAACAAATCAAAGTCTGTCATTGACAGGGATTGCTTAGAAGTGCATCCAAATAGAATACTTAACACTAGTTAATTAGTTGCCACTCATACAAAAACCCTAAAAATTTAATTCCTAATCATTGAAATTAAGCAAATGAAAGTTTAAGATTGGTATGCATGACTTGTTCAAATTCTTTTTAGTGTTTCACAAAAGAAAATCCAGTCTTAAGAAAATGAACTGTTTCATGACAGGGTGAAAAACAATATATATACAAACATTTTCAAAACCAAAGAAGAATAAACCCAAGAAAATCAAGAACAAATAATTAGTAGGCTTCTTCAGGAATATTTCCAGGCAGTGTCTGGACTTAATTAGTAATTTTATGACTAAGCTCATGTTTTGAATATCACTCTGTAGTGTCTGAACAATCCTATAGTGTTAAGAAAATAAAATTAATTAGTTTAATACATATATCAATGGAGCTATCAGGTGTCGGGCCCCTAAAGTAAAACAATGTAAGTTACCTGTTTCGATAACAATCTCCCTTGTTATTGTGTAGGACTTTGTGACTACAAGGATTGTGGCATACAGTACCCCTGAAATTCTTCCTTGTACAACTTTTTAATGAAAAATGGATAGGAGAGATGTCATGTTATCACTACAGAAATCGTATTCATTATTCAGTATTTGCAAAGTTCTAACAGGATGAGAATCATTTGTTATAATCAGTATTTTCAATCTTTGACATTTAGTACGTATAAGATGGCAGACACTCTACATATCCATGTCCTTGGCTTTGTAATAATTACCCTTTTCTGCTATTTTAAGTTTGCAAGAGGTAGTGCAGGGTAAGTTGCATATAGATGAGAAATCAGATACATGGGTTCATTTGTCTCAATGTCCCTTATCAAAATATTAGTCCACTAACATTTTTGTCATTTCAGCTGTAGTATTTAATAAATAATAAATTAATTCTGCAATATAGGAGATTGCATTTAAAAGTGTATAGTACCTGAACATTTCTTTCTGCTTTTCAGTTTCTGAAATTCACACCTTTTATATCTATTTGTCCAATTGCATCTATCTTAAAAAATTGCCTCGTTGGAGTTATGTATGTCATCATCATCCCTCACACAGGACTTACGAAACCTGAAGGAAGATAAGGTTGGTGTTTCTTTGCATAGTGATAATAGGATTTTGTACAGAAATTCAGAAAATTTAAAATAGCAAAACTTTAAATTCAGAAGCATATGTGAAATGTGATTTTTATTTATTTGAACATATGTAATTTTTATGAATATAATCCACCCACACCTTGAAGGCAGATGCCACTGGTATTTTCAGAGATTCCCTTCAAATCCTAATAAACACATCTATGTACTATTTTTGTCTATGTCAACATTATGAGATACAAAAAGATACATTAATCCTGTTACATGGTAACTTAGGCAATAAGCTAAGGGCATTTCCATTCTCTAATAAACCAGCAAACATTTCTAGTTTGCATTCCTTATACTAGAAGTTTTCAGAATAGTAGAGATGTAGTTGGCAATGAGAATGGAATTCAGAGATTTGGACACTTTATTTAAGTGCATTATGTTTCAGTTTATTTTCAATTTCTTGTACTTCACTTAGAGAGCTCAGGGCTGTCCATCTTTTCAGCTTTAAAAATAAGGCTCTGTTTCAAAGGTGCGTGGTTGCTTTTCACAAGTGGATGCACATAGCAAAACTTGCACTTTCTGCTTCAGAACGATGATTAACTCCCTCCTACTTACATACATAGACTGCTCAAGGCAGATTAATTAGCCTAGAAAAGAATCCTAAAAATACTTTTTCTGCTTATCAATTTCCCATGAAAACTTTAATATACACTCTATTCCTTAAAATTACTTACTGCTTTGTGGATAGCAGAATACTAAAAAAATGACCAGAGGTGCTCTAGTGATTTAGTTTATTGTGCAAATATTTAGAAAGAAAAGTGTCTGTTAGTTCATAATTGTTTTAAAAAGAGGCCATTAAAAGCTAATACACCAGCTTAAATTTGATGATGTCATTTTTTCAGCATATTCAACAAGTTATATTCATCTATAACAACTGTGAATAGTAGAAAATGGAGATGGAATCCCCTCATTACCTGCTGCCTTTGGAGAGGTGTTTTCTTTGAACATGTGTAATACATCCTGGTTTTTTAATTCAATTTAGGAAAAAGACTTATTAAGATAAAAAAATGCAGAATTCATATTTTTCTAAGGGTGTAGTCTTGGAAAAAATGCATTTCATTTTGAGATTATTAGAATTAGGTCTTCACAACAATTCTCTGCTAGACAAAACAGGATATTGTATCCTCTGAATTATTATTTTAAAAAAATAGATCCCTATACATAAACATTCATTATAAGTCATGATTAAAATGGACCGGTATGTACATTAGCAGATCTCAACATTAAATATACACCCTGGAACTTATAAAAATTACTGGACTAATGTCAAGGTAATTTATACCCAGTCTTTCAAGTTTGCTGCAACACCTGACTAGACAAATTACAGCCCCACTGAGACAGAGGCTTGTCTTTTTGATATATAAATAATGAGAAAGGTTTATTTGGAAGACTTTTGCTATTCTGACTTAGTTTCTTGTGACATTTATGACACAAATAGTGTAAACATTGATTATACAGGGTTTTCTGTATTGGAGGTTTTCTGAATTGGAGCCAAGTGGGGAGTGAAATGAGAACAATGAGAGAAGCAGATTCTGTAGCCTACTGGAGGATTTCTGAAGCTGAGTGTCACGTTTACATTAGGCAAAAAACCAGTAAATATTCTAGATAAATTGGACTGATCATCTTGGTTTCTCTCCCAAGAACTTCATTGTTGCTATACTGCATCTGAATGGGTCAGATTTGTTGCTTTTATAGCTAATAGGCATCTGATCTGATGATCTAAATCACCCCAAAGTTTATGAAGTCCTCTGCACACTTTTATGTGAAGGAAAATAGCTAGGAAGGACATAGTGTATAATATTAGATACTGTAAAAGTGCTTTTTTTCAACCTCAGGAATAGCCTTTCCTTTCCTTCTCCAAAACTCTGAAAAGTGGACAATGCTAAAGTCAGGGGCATTGATACTCTCTCTCTAGTATGAGGTGTCCAGTTAATGCATTCTCATATGCTCAGAATTAGAATGATTTATGAATTCATTGGAGTTTCTGCCTGAGAGTGTATCTCATTTGCACACATTCACATCACAAGCCAATGTTCACGTGACTGGCTGTAGACCCATTGGTTTAACCCTGCATTGCCCTAAGCTTTTACAAAGGAAGTTATCATAGACTTTTTAGAAAACCTAACGAGAAGACCAAATCTGTTCTCTCTAAGATACAGTGGTGGAGATGGCTTTTTCAAATTTTCTTGATTTTGTTGGAAATTAAGTTTATTTGATATTGGTAACATTTTAAATGTTGTTATCACTAATAGGTAAGTTATAGTTACAGTTATAACTATTTAAAAAAAAGTTGCAGATAATAGGGAAATAGATAGCTTTCAAATGACCAAAACCTGATATTTTTGAAACTTGTTTTGTCAAACTGTGCAATCCTTTATTCAAGTAAATATTCTTAGCTCAACAACTAATGCAAATACCAGCCGTAATATTATCTTTCTGCTACAAGGTCAATTTTTACATTTAAAGTTTTCAGTCAGACACTGTAATAACATTTAAAAAAACCATGGCTAAATTCTTCATTTAAATTTTTTTCACTAGCACAGCAATAGGAGAAATGATTTATCCTCTTATTTGAATTCCTAAGTAAAATAATTTAAAAAACCCCAAAACAACAAAGCGAGAAACAAGTACAAATTCACTTCAACAAAATGTGACACTATAAAAGGAAAACTACAATAACAAGATGATGAGCAAGATACTCAAAGTGAAATTATCTGTCTTTGCATTCTGCTAAATAGGTATTTGAATTGTTGTAGCACAAGAACTGACTGAGAGAAGATAAAGGACTCTGAAATAATAAAAAATATGGAAAAGAGCTTACATAGAAAATATATTTATTGCTTCTTAAAATGAAATAGGTGGTTGTGATCAAGAATAGTGCCAGGCAGAAGATTTTAAATAAACAATCTGAACTATTTTTTAAAAATATATAATTACACTGTGGAACTCATTCATAAAGCTGTAGTGGTTAAAAGAAAAAATAGAAATAGTAAATGGATTAAGAAAATTAATTAACTAGAACAGGCCAGGCAGAGCCATAGTCTTATTTCTACAACATGAAAGGACAGAGAAGTGAAAACATATTTCTGTATTTTTCTTAATCCATATATTCCCTATTATTTGCTACTGGCTTCCTTCAGAAACAAGACATGGGAATATTTGGACCTATTACTACAGTTGTCGGACTACCTAGGAGTAAAGAAACTTGGTATGCCTGTCCAAACTTAAACAACTTTCATACAAAGAGAGATTACAGGACTAGGTTCCTTCAATTTCTGAGGGAGATGATTGGCATGAAAATGTGTAATGCCATTGATGCGATAGAAAAAAAACCACTTTTCATCTTACACTGTAAAAGTTGGCACAATGAGTAAATCAGACCTTAGGTTTGAACCCCTTTGACAGCTGTTAGATAACAGCTAATCCTAAAAGAAATGGAGATGTTAAATCAGCCTTTCAGAAATTTATGAAAACATTCTTGAAATGCCTGCTATGCTTTTGTCTATCTATTTTAGGACAAGGATTGTTATTTTTCTAATGCAAACCCACACAGGACATTATGAGAATACACTGGCATAAAATAGTAAATTTTATTGACAACATTCCAGTAATAGAATGAAGATACTTTCTGAAAGAGATAATTTGGATCACATCTAAAAAGCCTGTATGAAAGAAACACACAAAATTTAAAGTACCTGATGGTTTTTAAAGAAGCAAAGCTTATTCTGAAAAACCAATTATCTGTATGACAAAGTATATGAATTATATAACTTATTGAGTATAGTCTCTAGTCACATTAAGGATTACTTTAGCATAATGAGCATTTTCTTATGGTGAGAAGCCAAGCACTGAAATAGGACTGCATGGAAATGTCATGTAATTTCAGCAACAGATGAACTTTAAAATCTCTCCTGACAAATGTTTAGAATGGTGCATTTAGATTTGATCTTTGTTTAAAGGAATAGGATGGACTGTATCATCTGTCCCATTCTCTTTCAACTCTACTATTAAAAATTTATATTATTTTATAATTTAATGACAATATCTAACATTTCCTCAGCTTCTTTCACACAATGTTAGATCCCTTAAAAGGACTTTGCTAGAGGTTAGATAACAAAATCGAGATCCCTCAATCCCCAATGAAGAGCCTGAACACTGATTAATAGCTGCGAAGTCCTGCAAACTGGTAAGCACCATAGTGCTCTTAAGGATCACAGGTTTCTGAAGAGCCATGAGATCCTTATCCATGTGTGCTGCAAAGATATGCAGCTTTTCAGGCATCACAGTGCAGGCAGACAAGTGGCTGCTGTGTCATAGAGAGAGACATGAGCAACCTGCAAGTTAAAGCTGGTCTAAGTCACCATTGTCAAAGTAGTCACAGAATAAGGGAATTTTGCACGGGCAGTTTACCTTGTTTCTCAGGCAGTGCACAGCTATGTCAGGAACACAAATGCTGTGACAGCGTTGTCAGACGTGACATTACTGCATACCATTTACCTCCCCAGAAGAAAAATCTGAATCTGAAAACTGAGTGGTTCTTGATCTCTCTTGCTTGAAAAATTCACACAAGCAAATGTGCTCTGAAAATATCTATTCTGCTGTCTCTGATCTGAGCTCATGATACACCACATGCATTTGACTTTCAGTCCAGACACACAGTGTCTCTTGCCTATTTAAACACCCTTCAGATATGCATAAAAGCTGAGCAAAGTAAGCAAACTCCGTAAGTCTACATAGGCATTTCTCTTCTTTTTAAAAATGTGGAGACTGGGGACTGATTTCCTCTCTCTCCAAACAGCCCTTTAGCTTATAGAAGACCTAGGTAAAATACTGTTTGCCTCTGAATGCTTCAAGTCCACATCTCCAACTTAAGGTCATACACTGCTCTCAAGCCTCCCTTTTAAAATATTTCCACTCTTCAGCAGAATGAGGAAAGGAAAAAAAATCCTGACTTTATTGAGTGGTTGGAGGAAATCTGTCGTCTGTTGTGTATGTTTCACGATAAGTGAAGAACCGAGGAAAGAAATAGGTTTTAAATACCAGTTCTCTATAGAAGTGCTTGGCTCTGTGATACAAGTGTTGCCCAATACAATAAACTGAGGCTTTTTTTTTTTTTCCTGAAGATCTGAGTTATGAACTTTTACAATAAAGCAGACACAGTAATTCTACTCAGCTTGTTTTCATGTTCTGTGTCTGAATCTTGGCAAGTTGTTGCTGAACATACTTGTTATGTTTGCTTCTCTGAGACACCTTTCTACAAAAATAAAGTAGGGAGCCAATGCGTTTAGTCCAAAGACATGGAAACATCTGTGGAAAACAGGCATCTAGGAATGTAGGCAATATCTACTCAACAGTCATTGTCACTGGGGTTTATGAATGTAGCTCATAGTCCAGAGTTCGTGGGCTTATTTTATATGCTTTACTTTCCATGTAAGGTATTGCTTCTATGCGTAGAAGCAATTTTGGCGGGATTTCTCAACTTCCTACTGGTGAACATTTACCAAGACCATAGACTGGTCTGCAAATTATTGGTCCTTCACATGGACCTTATCCTATCCCTTCCATATGTTCCTGAGAGCTATCTGGTGATGTTGTTCTCTTCTTGGGAAAAAAATGCAGAGGATATAAACCTCAAATAAAACTATGCTTATTTCACGTGCAATAGTGTTAAAGCTTCACAAGCTTTCCTTTCTAATTTCTATAAAAGTACCTATGTTTCCTTGAGAAATAATGTTTCACTGCTTCCTCCTCCAATATTTCTACCTAATTATTTTAATTAATTTAACTTCTTACATGGGAAGAAACTATGTGAATTTAGCTTGGCACTAGAAAAAAAGTCCTTACAGTCAGATCTAGCAAGTTAGAATAGTCTTTTAATGGAAGAAATAAATCTCTGTATCTTCAGTAACTTAAAATGATACTAAGCAAAATATTCCATCACTGCATTGACAGTTTATATAACAGTTTTCTTAATTTGTCTGTTCTTCCTGTTGACCCAATGGTTTTCTGAGGAACCTTTCTGTAATAGATTTCAGGGC
The DNA here is from genome assembly GCA_013397795.1 of Orthonyx spaldingii. Lineage (NCBI taxonomy): Eukaryota > Metazoa > Chordata > Aves > Passeriformes > Orthonychidae > Orthonyx > Orthonyx spaldingii. The sequence goes on from VZTJ01003040.1 coordinate 766,002, forward strand.
ATGTCTGGTTTTCAGATTAAAAATAGAGAGCCTTGAATGTCTCAATTATATTTCTAATAATAGAAGTGAATATTCAGTATGCAAAATTTCACAGGCACTTTTAAGGAAATTAATTGGGTAGATCTGTCTAACAGATTCTTGCTTTCCTTTTTTTGATCCAGTGACTTTAAGAGAAAGTATTTGCACAAAAGTTTCTAGTAAACCAATATAATAGAGCTTTTAACTATTTGGCTGTGATTTTTTCCACATTCTGTTAAGAAGATTGGGTCCATTTGTTCTTTTGGTGGTAGGGAATGTAACCTACACTCACAGGTGCTGGGAGATCTGCACCGATAGTGGCAAGTGGTAGAAGATGGGTGGCTTTACCACGGGCCAATAAGTGAATTCATGTGTTCCTCAGATCCTTTAAGAACCTTCCACATATAGAATTCATAGAGTTGTTTTGTTTATTTGTTTATTTCCACTGCAATTTGTTATGTTACATTCATGCTATGAATGAAAATGCAAGTCTTCCCATCAAAGGACATAGGGCTGTAGAATAAGTTAGGCTGGAAGGGAACTTTGGACAGTTTTTCTAGTCATTGCTCCAAGGCAGGACCAATTACAAACTTAGATCAGGGCCTAAGGTTGCACTGATTCTAATGTGACAAAAAGGTGAGAGAGGCCTGTCTTAACAAAAGGCCTGAAAATGTATCTCTTTACTTGCCACCTGTGTCTTTTCTAGGGCAGAAACTTCTTCACCAGTTTCTTTAAAGTAAAATTTTAAAAGGCTTTCCTAGCTGCACAAACTCCACATGATCTTACTGGAATGCCTTGAAAGTCACCTTTTCTATCAGTTCTGAGGTCTGGTTTTGGATCTGCACCTTGCTGCAAATGAGCTCCTCACTATTGCAACCTGCTCTCTCACCATTTACTGCTTATGAGTAATTTTTTCTCTTGTATAATAAGACTGTATTATTTTCTCCCTCCTCTCCCAATATATTTTATTATTGCAGCTGCATCCAACAAGTGTGCATGGTGTCCTAGGTAACCCAGAATATTATTAGTAGTCCATACCTATCTGTGCCCAAAAATTGTTACCATCTCTTAAGGGCTGGCAGTACAGCCAGAAAAGAAATTGTGAGGTCAGGAGGTACCAGTCCTTTTAAAAGTCAGGGTTGCCCAAGCAGTGTGGAGCTGAGTCTGGAGTGGTTTTTGGGTGCTTGGGCAGGCTGGTTTTCCCCCTCCCAACACACGCACAGTGCACCAACACTGTTGATCTCTGGTAGGCAGCAGGGGGAAGCTGTGGGTGGCAGTGCTGACCCCACACGTGCCGGCACTTCTCATCTACCACCAGAACCGCTCCCTAAATTCCTGCCTTCCCAAGAGGGTTCTTTCTATCCGCCATCTTTTCCCTTTTCCTCCTGGACCACATGGTTGCCTGGACGGCACTATCCTGAGGGAGAGAGCTGACGCCATTTCCTCCCTTTGTCTCCCTACACTCTGTCAGCAATGGGGGCCGCCATCTTGGAGAGGAGGGTACCCCACCATTCTGAGTGTCTTTTTGTTCCCCTGGAATTTGTCAGATTTAGCAATTTTGTATCTAGCGATTTTTCACTGGTTGTTTTGTTGGGGTTTTTTTCCCTGTTGCTAATTTGCTTGTTAGTAAAGAGTTATTTTCTCACTTATATCTCCTCTTATTTATATTGATGGAAAGGAATTGGTTAAAATTGAGGGGACGTAACTAATTTTGGAATATAAACCTCTTTAAATTGTCTTAAACCAAGACCCATGGTTTCTTCCAGGAGGAGAAACTCTTCTAGAGATTCTCACCTAACCCAGGGCAAAACAAGCAAGATAAAGGACCTCACACACACATTTGAAAACAAATCAGTTTATGATACACTGAAAACAGACAAATGTGATGTAACCACCACAGTGTTCTTAAGGAGCATTTAAGGGATATTAGTTTTCTAGGGATCCCAACCACAGATGAGTTGTACCCAAACAAAAAGATTAAGCTGCTTTTTGAAAGAGGTGAAGCCCAGTTTTCTTCTCTTTTAAATGTGCCAACCCATCCCAACTCCAGAGCTACATCTAAATGCAACAAATTGCATTTAGTTTCTCACGTGTAAATTGCCTGTTAGTTACTTGGTGTAATTGACTCTGATTGATCTAATTTAGGTAAATATTCTGGATCTCATTAATTACTTACAACCTTAGCTCGTATTCTCCATGAACGTGATGTGAATTACTAATTTCTTCAGGCCAAAAAGAGAATTTTTTTATGTGTTAATAAATGTTTTGTACCCTTTTAACAAATTAAATCATAAGAATTACTAGGCATTTCTCTGTTAAATGATGCAGTCTATGAAACAAAAATTTTTGTTGGCAAAGGCACAAATGTTTGTAGTTTTTCACATATAAAATTCATAACAATTTCTATTTAGTAATACCTCGATATGGGGAAGGCCAGCCGGATAGATTAAAAAACAGTTATATCTAAACCAGAATGCATTTAAAATATTTTAAGCATGTCTTGGTTAAAATGCATTCTTTATGTTTTTCTTTCCTAACAATTTAGCATTTCATAGTCTAAAATTTATACAGAATACCATCTCTGAAAATAGGCATTCTGGGACCTATAAGGTAACTGACTAAGACTAAAAACAAAGCTATTTATTAATTCCAAGTATCTGTTAATTGAGGTTTTAAATATTTTCTCCTATTATCCAAAACATTTCATGCAGTTTTATGTTGTCTAGATAAGGGGTTACATTCTTTAGGTCTAAATGTTTAGCCAGCTATATGATGGAGAGGGATTAAATTTGCTTTTTTTCTTAAGGGAAGATCATGGCTGATTTGCACACACACACACATGTGCCCTTTAATTGCCATAATTTTCAAATAGTGCATTTCTTAATGTTTGCCTGAAAAGATAAAATCTCAGATATTAAAGGATTATGGGCATTAATGAACACACTTTGCCACAAAACAGATAATAAGCCTTGCAGTGACTTTTAACAGATGACTCCAGTCCAATATTTTCTGAGACTCCACGTGTTACAGGAAAAGGGGCATAATCACTGTGACTATGCTAGCTATTTTTACAGTGCCTTATGCCATGCTTTTGGCTGGTCAGGCCCAAGGGCAGGCTCACATCATGGATAGCAGGTGTATAAAGGTGACCACAGACTGTCATTTTGACATCTCCAGAACTGTCCAGAATGCCTTGCGTGCGTGACATTTGCTTACAGCTCCCGTCTCGAGTGACTTTCTTTGTAGATGACAGTGTAAGAGTAGGAGCTTGAAATCCTAAGCAGCAGTGGGAGATGCTGTCAATGGGATCCCTGACAGTGACCACAGTTGATCTGCTCACAATCCCTATGCAGCCGATCCTCTGCCTACTCACTTGTCTTGTTCCACTCTGCTGGCAGTAAATTGAAACTATAATCTCCCGTACTAGAGCTCCAGATCTTTATTAACTCTACCTGTCCAATCCCTGCCTATGGACTGAGAGGTGTTTCAGAGTGTGCTGTAAGGATGGCTGCAGTATAATCTTGGAGTGTAGGAGAGAGGAGTCTGTGGGATGTCTAGAGCCTGGGGCATCAGGGAGGAAGGAGAATCAAAGAAGTCCCTCAGCGAACGACACCTGTAATCAATTTGCTTTTGACACAAAACCACAGAAAGCAGTAGTCCTGCTAGAAAGGTGATTTCCAAGATTTCAGTTTGTTTTCTATGTGGAGCAAACAAACTAATTTTTAAACTGATGCCATGACACAGAACCTATGGCTATTTACACGAGACATCTATGAATGCTTAGATATGTTTATACTCTTGTCAAATACATATATTGCATATGGTTTCTAGCATTGCTGGAGGGCTGGGCTTTGCTGGACAACTGAGGTTTGACTGCTAAAATAGTCTTCCTTCTATTTGCTGAACATGAAAATAGTCTCGCTAGGCTGTCTGTATTCCTCCTTTCTTTGCCAGTTCTGAATTACAAACTGCTAAGCTTAATGGAAACACTATCTATCCCCTTATCTGTGTAGAGATATGCTATCTGCTCTTAAAACATCTGTTCCATTTATTTTTCATGGCTTTTACATTTTCACTACTTAGTGTAAAACAGTTAAGAACAGATTTCTAAGACTTGCTTTCAAATTTTCAGTCTTCACAGGAATGACTATCAGATGGAATTCGCTTGTTTTTGTATAGTTCCACTGAGAATGAGCATTTCTGTAAGCTTGTTCTATTCCTTTCTAAATTGTCGCTGATTACCTCTATGATCTGATTCAATATTCATTCCCTAAGACCTGAAGGCTACTGATGAGTAGCTTAAGCAGAGCTCTGTGGGAGACTCTTTTTTCCCGTGGATAGTCAGGGACAATGAATGACAGTAAAAGACTATGCTCTTTTCCAGAGAATTAATCAATCATGATACAAAGTGAATATATAATTTTTTTCAATTATATTCTAAATAGTTGATAATTGAACAATTTTGTTCTTGATGTGGGATAACTCCTAGAAGAGTAGAAAGTCTTTGAAAATTTAATTCTCTCTGGGACGGTCTAACACTGTGAACCTTACAAGTTTCCAGGCTTAATGGGCTTTCCTTCCAGCTTGCCAGCTCTAATTAAAGGCAAACTCTGTTTCAGTATGCTATTCCATTAGCTTGCATAAAATCACTCATATTTGTATGAGCCTGTCAAACCTCATATTTGATCCTGCCTAGTCTCCTGAATGAAGCAAGAGAATTCCTTTCTTCTGGCCATTGTGGTCTTCTGAATTAATTTTTCTAACTCTTTGCTTCTGCAATTGTGAACCTGACAGGTAGTACATTTCTCATTAACAAGGCATTTTCTAGTTCTGGTATCACACTGCTACTTTTCTTCATGCTACAGTAAGACTATTTCCTACTCAAAGAAAAAGGAAGTTGAAGGGTCTCAGAGGCTATCTATATAAAAACGACTACATAATGGCACAGATCCTACAGACAGAAACTTGACAAAATATTCACTATTATATTTTCTCACATTAGCAAAGAAATACTAATTGAAATTGCATTATTCTTTTAATTCCTTTACATCGTAATAGACATTAGTAACTTCAGTTGTGATTATGACATATAATCCTTAAAAATACCATGCAAAATGCAGTGAGAAGCCATCAAAACTATTCCTAGCAACTCGTTATAAAGATATTGGCCTTTACTTTGAAAAATTGGGTAATGACAATGTAAAACAACTGACTATTTTTTCTAAAGTGTTTTACTTTCACAATTAAATCATTAATTCAAAAAATGAGCAGATTCTCTAATAACTCCATTTCTCTCCATCCAGAAAAATTTCAAACTACTTTGCAAATCATACCCTTTTACTCTGTTTATACATGGTTCCTTTATAGTGAAATAGAATATTTATCTATGTAAAACAACTTTGTAAATATGTTTGAGGCAGATACTGTAGTGTATGTATTGCATCAAATATAAATCCCAATGTGATTTTTCAGATTGATAAAATGTAATTATGGGCTTTAAGTTTCAGCTAGGACTATTCAGCCATATGTTTAATTTGTTCCTACTGCTTTGTAATATTTGAGTGCCCTGCTGGGAACTAATGCCACTGAGAAATGATGGGATGATTAAGTTTATTAGGCAAAAACAGAACTGAGACACTGAAAAACAAAGGATCCAAGTTAAAATCAATTGAGAAATTAAAATATTTAGCCAGTTTCAGCTGACATGGGATCACACCCAAGCTTATATTTGAGACCTGAAAACTGTCACTGGCAAGAGTCTCTTAAGTAAAAAATTATTCTGTAATGAAAGGGGAATAGGATTTTTAATCAGCAGAAGTCATATGAACTGTAGTTTGAAACACCAAGAGCACTGAAGTGTCAGTAGCTGTACTAAACAGTCACCAAGGAAAAAACATCATCACTAGTTACCTCCTGAAAGAAACACAAGCAACCTGACACAGTTTTTCTTACTGTTTCTTACTATGTACTAATTGAATAGTATTTGATTTGTGATTACAACAGAATTACTATTCCTCAAGTCTTCAGGTATGTATGTATGCATGCATGTATGTATGTATGAAGACCATTTCCTTGCTGCAGACACTTTCATAAAATAATATCAGCAAAGAACTCCTACAGTGAATGTATCCATGCATTTGTTAGTACAATTGGCTTCACTCAGGAAAACTGTTTACTCACAGCAAGGGTTCCTACAGCATCTATGATAGAAGGGCTGCAGAACTGATCTAACATTAGTGCACAAAATATTGTACACACACATTGCTGGAAATGTAAATGTTAAGTTGGCAATGTATTATAAAAAACCTGCTAGACCTTAGCTGACATGGTTTAGCCCTTAGAGAATTTACTAAGGACTTATATATTGAGGATGACACTAAGAAATTCTAACATTTTAGTAATTTTTAAGGATCTTTTTATCCTCTTTGATATTTGTAACTGTAGTGAATTTTAGTGTAGCCAGCTCCAGCTTCTGTCCCGATTAAAAAGCTCCCCAAAGCTCATTACAATTATATGTATCAGAGCAACCTCTGTGTTAGAAAACAAGTTATAAATTCCCTAATGAGAGAGGTCAAACAAACTGAAACCTTCAGCTCAAGGTCTCATGTGCTATTACTCAGATAAACTCATCTGTTGGGATGCTCAGTAAATAAAAGCAATTTAGCATTTTTTAGTCTTAAAAAGAGGGGAAAAGGCAGAGACGCCTAGTGTTCCACCACATGGGATTACATCATTCTAATGGATGGATTTGGAGCACTGCAATTACCCAGCTACACAGCATTTCGTTATGTGAGGTTTCCTAGAATAGTTCTTCCAGACCCGTTTTTTATGTGTTTGCCTCTGGCCATCACAGCATGCTCTAAAGTGCCATTTTTCCTCTTTGGCCATATTCTTCAGATGAAAGTTTATTTAGCTCTAGTAAGCAAAATATCCTACAGACAAATTTCCCACCTTCCAGCCCACCTCAATAGTTTATTTAGCCTTTTCTCTTAAATTTTCTGTTCTGTCCTGAGAGTCATTTGCCACCCCTTTTACATCATAATTATAGAAAAGTCCAAAAAGTAGTTCTGCTTGTATTTGTGTGTTTGCTAACCAATCAAAATTATTCTAGTAGTCAGATATAAAAAAAAAATCAGTGTGAGCGACCTGAAGAAAGAAATTTTGATGAAGCAATAGCAAACTTTTATGTTCTAACAGAAAGTAAATCCCCTTGAGCTTTAATCTTAAGTGTTAGAAATTTCAGCTGTATCTCATAAATTGTCCTGATATCTCTGTTATGGTTTTTCTGTCCACGTATGCATTTTCTGATTTTTTGGTAGTCATACTTTATTTTTGTTTCTTTTTACCTAAGAAATTAATGTTGTACATGCTGCTATCATATTTGAAACATTCTCATCTGTCCTTCTCTCACCTGTGTATATCTTAGCTGCTTAGATTAAAACTCCCTGAAGCAATGCTAGTGAATATCAATCTGTTGCTCCTTTTCTTAAAGCAGTCTGAGTTATCAATAACTTTTTAAACAATTAATATATAATCATAACTGTGAATTGTTAATTTCAATTGTGATGAAAGAACACTAAATAAAAGATTAAATGATTGCTTACAAATACCAAGAAGGCTCAAATCATCTGAAATTTAAGATTATTGTGTGCACAAAAAGTACTTTAATATAACTTCCATCACTTCAAAGAATGGCATTCTGTTTTTTCTGCTGTCACATAAAAGACTACCTGAAATCAATCAAAATTGCAGTTAAGGTGACTGAAGTGGCTTGCCTTTAGTGTCTCTGGTGAATAAGCTGACCAAGCCTTGTGCTTTGATAAGCAGGTCAATACAGAATTATTTCTGTGAGTAGTTCTGCTGAGACAGTCTGTTAGGTGACTACATTACCTAAGCTAATAATACGTTGGTAGATAACTGGAATTGGAGAGTCATAGGTTCTTACTGGTCTCCTGCATAATTTCAGGTTTAAATAAATCACAAAATTATACAGGACAGAGAAAGAAGTCTTTGGAAAAAGCAAAGATATGGTGACATGGAAGCCAAAATTTAATATGGTGCTTAGCCAGCAGAATCTGATAGTGTTGGTTGTGTGGATATCTGCCTATTTTCAAGTGATGGTAACAGTTCAAGAGGTCTCCAGGCATAGAACTGCAGTACTTCCCTTATGAACCACAAAGAAAGGGCAATGGTCTGCACAAACCAATTATTACCAAACAAAATCCACCCACTGACTTCACACTGGGCATCCCAAATGTGAAGGACACAACATACAAAAAGCCCCTAAAAGTTAATGCAAGGTGTATATACAATGAGTGTTGCTTCCTGTCTCTGGGAGCTTTTCATAACACTTTTGCCATCAAATATGAGGATACTGAGCACTGATAGAAAATTTAGAAATTGTGGATGGGGTTGATGATTAGTGGCCTTGGGTGATGTCTTTTCAGCCTCAGCACTGTGCTGGACACTTACTATGTCTGGAAAGCTATGGCAGAAAATCCTATATTGATTCCAGCTTTCACATCCAAGGTGATTTTTGGAGCTGTGTGGATAAGCTAAAGGTTGCCTGGACACAGACCTTTTTCCTCTCTGAATCCTGCAGTTCTGTCTGCCCTGTGCTTCCAGGAATCAGGGTGCCACCTGAGTGAGTTTCGCCCTTCCCTTTTATAAGTTTATATCTTTTAGTGAGATTAATTTATTCCTTCCAATCAAGGATTAAGAAGAAGTGCAACTGTGGGGACAATACCTCTTCCAGTCCAAAAAAGGACTCGTTCTTTCTGGCTTTGCTTATCTTGGCCCTGCTTAGAGCATCTCTAAGTGGATTACCTTAGACCTTACTGATTGAGAGATGAAATGCAGGATCTAGCCAAGGGCATTTCTGCCTTTGAATGTGTTTTTGTTGTAGTTCATAGTCCAAGCTTCTCTGAATACACATCTCCCACCTTTCCTTCTCTTCCATTAATCCAACAGCTTTTTTTGTTCTGAACATTAATCACTGCTTACCCCAAGAAAGTTCAAATGTCCTCTAATATTTATAATGACAGATATGCTGCTACTTCAGCAGCTTCTATATGTCCTTCCTCTCCCGGCAGGGCTCCCTTATGTCTCCCCGTCTCCTGGCGCAGCCCTACTTTCAAGAGTTAGTATTCCTTTCACTTTTCTATTTGGCATTTCCATTCCTCTTGTCATTAATAAACATCTATTGCTCGAGTTCTATGACACACTATTAATCATCCAACTAAAGTTACCAGGTACTTTTTTTTTTACTTAATCAATTTTTCCCCTCTTCTTCTTGTACTGTCACTTTGATTGTGTTTGAAAAATGCTGCTGTCTGTAGATTATTCTAAGCAAAGATTTTCTTCACTTTCGTCAAACTGGAAGGTGTGCAAGTATTAACAAAATATGAAAGTTCTATTAACCTTCATATTCATGAAAGAAAATTCAGTTGGAACCCAAAAGATATAAAAAAGCTTTTAGAAATATTCTTTCAGGAGAAAATTCAAAATGTAATAAATGAGTGAGAGTCGATTAATTTATTTCTCTATTCTTGGTCTTCAGTCTGAAAAGAATTCTTTCATTGAATTACAGATAGATCTTTGTTCCTTTAAAATTATCAGTTGTAGGTTTTCCATAGGATCACAATTTTAAAAATCAGTTCTAAAAACTTGAATGATATAGCTCACCTAAGAATTTATAGTCTAATTAAGTATTTTTCTTGTATATACCTTGATCTGGATGTGGAATTTCCAGTATCCACCTGAATTTTATTTGATATCAATGATAAAATTTCAGTAGCTACCCTATTTTCATTAAATTAATTGAAACTGTAAATCATTGTAAGTACATGAATGTAATAAATACTAAGACTCATGTATTCACTTTTAAAATTTTATTTACCTGTATCTCCAGAGTTTGAAGCTACACAACTGCTTTTAGTAGTCAATCAAAAAATTTAAAAAATACATATAATCAAATATTATATTTTTAACCCCAAACCACTGAAGTCATACCCAAAAGATAATGGCAATTACTTCTTACTTTGCAGGTAAACTGTATTCTTTCTGAGAATATAAAGTATTATACTTTGTATTCTTTCTGAGAATATAAAGTATTATACTTTTCCTCTGTTCATTCCTGAATCCTAGTACTTAGCTGGTATTCCTGTTGGAAAACAGAACAATGCTTTAAAGTCTTTTTCATGAATTTCCATTCTTCAGCTGAACTGAAGAAGTCAAAACAATGCACAAAGTTGCTGCATTAACCAGTCTTTTGAATTCAGGTACAGAAAGAGTAATAAAGAGTAGTCCTTCCTACTAATTTATTGGCTTAATAAAAGAGCATATAGGTGTTTGTATGAGCTAAATTTAATTAATATAATTTCTATGTTCTAAATAAGACTAAAGTGTTATGCTTTCATTGAGAGTGTGCTCCTGTGTGCCTGAATGTCCTTTCCATATGCATGAGCACTCACAATCTCCAGCACCAAGCAATTAATAGTCTGCACTGCCTTTCCAAAGACAAAGTCGAGACGCATGAGTCACTTTACTGTTGATTCAGGGATTGGCAGTGCCAAGTCGTTACCAATAAAGTAATTTCCTAAAATCCTAGGAGTCATGGTCTAAAATTTATCACTGTCTTTATGCAGCAAAACATCACTTTTAAGAGACAGAAAAAAAAATTAATTAGAAATCCAGTGATGTTCAGATGGCAGTAGCAAAGCTCCCTGAAATAATGCAATATCTAAAAAGAAGATGTGTTGATAGTGGGGAAAGAAACTGTAATGGTCATGTTTTTTCTCTAAAAAATCACTAGCTAAAAAGGATTTTAAATAGTGATTCGTCTGTAGCATTATAAATCAAATTCAAGAAAAAAAATTAATTGGAATAATCTCAGACACGGTGTTTTATACGGTTAAAGTAAAATAGTCTATTAATTGACAAAATGTATGGTTACCTAAAGAGTTTCTTATTTCTCAGAAATGGTTGTAGCTTAATCAGGTGGTGGTGGGATCCACTGTGTTATTTTAAGCACTCATGCTCTACCATGGAGAAAGCCCATGTCATTTCTCCTTCCTTTAAATATGACCTTATCTATCTTATTGCCAGGGTAACAGAAGAAGTCTGTAGGATCCTGCTGTAATTTAACTACAAAATTACTCCCTTTTTCACACCACTATCTTGACAAGGTGTTCTTCAGTTACTTCTATTATTTTGCTACTTTGTTTTTTTGTCTTCCAATCTTAATGTATTGCTATAGAGCCAGAATTGGAAGGCCCAGAAATGTCTTCTGCAGACATATTAGTCCAACATTTTAACAAAGAAATAAGCAACAATTATATATATATATGGGAAGGTTTTTTTGTTAATGTTAACTCTACTTTAAACTGGAATAACATTCTCCTAAAGTTATTAAAACCGAGATCTGCCTCCTCAGTTTCATCTCTGTTCTCAGTAGAATGTGCATCATCTGCTATTTTGAAACTTTTCAGATATTTGTGCTAGTTGGCTTGGCCCAGTGGCACAACAAAATGCCCAGCAACAAAAAGTCCTTGATACATTATCTTTTCTGGAGAAGATACGGTCACAAAACAATATGAGAATCAACCCTTAGTTTACATTGAAACCTACTGTATAACCCCCCTGCAAATGTCATTTCTGGGTTTATTATTCCACTGGATCCAATTGCTACACTGAAGTTTGGGCAAAGTACCTTTGCCCTCTCCAAGGCCAAAAATTCCTCAGTGATATTTCTTCTGGCACCCCCTTTCCCAAGTCCCATTATCTGTAGCTATATGTTCTCTTTTGCTCTGAACCCCATCTCTAACCCTATGTAGCCTTTCATACCCCAGGGCATCCCTCTCTCTCCAGGAACCAAACTCTCCACTGGAGAGTTCTGGCATCAGCCCTTGGCTGTTTTTACATAATTCTTTCCATTTCCCAGCCTCGTACATATCTCCAAGCATCCATTCTCTTTAATCTTCATCCTTTACCCTAGGCTGAGCTACAGGGAGCCAGGGGCCTTTAACTCATCTAGAAACAAAATGCTAGTTATTTAAAAATACCCAATTTCCTTTGACAGCTATTTTCTATTATTATTTCCTTTGTAGGTTTGGACTTTCCTTCCTCTCAACCCTAAACTGACTCTTACACAAGACACCCTTTGTCTTCCTCTCTTCCTCACAGAGAAGAATCATTCTCATGTCCACCATTTGCCTTTCACAGACCCTCTCTAACTATTTTACGTCTGTATTTTGTGACCTTTTCTTTCTTTCATTACTTAACTGTGATGAAACACCACACTGAATTAAGATTCAAAGTTAAGACCAAAAGCACTTCAGTTTCAAAATGAAGGTGATCCAGAAATGCTTCGCTCTTCCCATTACCATACTGGAAGAGTTTAATAATCATGGTTTTAATTCAGATATTTAGGTGGTTGAATCTAGAAAATCCTGTACAAAATAATAACTCCATTTTGTTTTATTAGGTAAAACTAAATTTTTTTGCTGTTGCTGTTAAGAAATTGCTTCATGTTATACTTGTTTTGAACAAGCTTTAAAAATCATTAACTGAGCTTCTAACAATGCAATATATTTCATATAATTTCTCTATAAAGAATGAGTGTTGAGGCTGAAACATAACCCTAAAACTTAAATGCAGAATTCTTTCTCTAGACATGAGGATCTAATCCCAAATTTATAAAAGCAGGATGAAATAAGCTCAAACTATTAAAACAAGTTTGCTATTTAGCCACCAAAAAGACATGTTCATATTTTTCAGTCCTTGTCTGCCAAGTACAGAGGAGTGCCAGATTTTTACCGTTACACTCCTTTCAGACATGACAGTTGTGGGTTGGTATACCTCTGGCAGGAAGAAAATTGTATTTGTCTTATTGAAATTTTAATAAGTGACTATAATATAAAGAGAGCTGCAGCACCACCATTTAATTAAAAAACAAACCAAACAAAAAAACCAATCCCACCAAAAACCCCCAAACAGCCTGGAGCTGTTTTTTTTAATTGTTCATTTTTACAGAACATGTTGGATTGGCCTAAGAGTGCCTCGTGTATTTAAATATTATATGAAACTATAGTTCTATAAATGCTTATGGTGACTGAATTAGACTTGGGGAGGTACAAAGGTGTAATTTTGGACTCCTGGTGAGTATTAATGTAAAAAACCCAACCCAAACCAAACAATAAAAAAACCTGAATTCATTTGATTTGGTATTCTGTCCGTGGAACTGATTACAGAAATGTGGAATTTCAATCCTGAAGAGTACTAAGTATCTGTTACACTATTTTCTTTGAATTCTTTTGTGAAATGACAAAGAGTTAAATAGCAAAATAGCCTGAATTGCCTTCTACTGACAGGTAATTATTCTACTTGTGGCTCTCAAGTGAGCTATGCAACAATTACATAACAGTTTGTATAGCTGTTCAATTAACTAGTTTTCATCCTTTTGATTTTGATTGGAGAAACTTATTAAAGTACACCTCTGTTTTCCCCCAGACTCCCCTCAAACGACTTCCCTAGGTTTAAATCTTGGTAATTTGGTTTCAGATTTAAGTGATATAACTGAGCAATGTAAAAGAAGCAAATAAAAGAAGACAGGTAAGATATGACAGGACATATTTGTGTATGAGCAATAAATTTCATATGAATGAATCTTACCAGAATCCTCCCAGGTAACTCAGACCATCATCCCATATATTGGAAAAGAGGATTCTTTCTCCAGTTGATAGAAGAACTGGGAAATGTTTATTAAATCGAGAACATTTCTGTCAGAATCTTTCCGTATCTGCAGTGCATAGGTACATATGCATGTTTAAATTTTTCTTATATGTATGCATAAAAATTCAAAATCAAGTTGATAGATACTACAACAATTAAGTAAACAAGATGAAGCAGAGAATATCACTGGTGATTTTTAAGAGCCTACATATAGTTATTTATCTTCAGGGCACATTTTATGATTGCCTAAGGTTCTTTCTGACCTTATTTTCTATGTTTCTACAATTAAATGTTATTCACAATATGTTCTAAAAAATATAATGTTTGTATGTGTTTATTTAGACAGTATCTGTGGATGATATTTGACTATGTCTGAATTGCACTGGTACTTAATGTAATAAGTACAGCTATAAACACATAAATATACATAACTATATGGCACAATAAATACACACAAATTAGTGTTTTCAGGCAGCTACAAATTTATACTGAAGTTGTTGGTGGCTGATTGATTTTATATATAACTTCATGTTGTAAATAATAATTAAAAGTTTGAGAATTTTCTTATATGAGATATTATAGAATGGAGTAAACTTACGTTATACTTCTTATTCTAAACAGTGAATCATCTAAGTTGTAACTTTAAATGAAATTTTAAAAGATCAAGAAGAATCAAGTAGACCTGATCTTAGTGCAAACCTGATGTATTTCAGTACATTTCAAAGAAGTCACTTTATTTCTTACATCTGATTCACATTTTTTATAAAGCAAGTTCTAAATAAAATTTGTGAATGAATTAAGTTTAAAAACAATGAAGTGAGGTTCTTGTGCTTTATAAAATACGTGTCTCTCATGTCTGTGCTATACTGTACCTAGAGCTCCGTTGTTTCAATGTGAAAAAGACCAGTTTTTCTTTCTAATATTACCTTGTAATTGGTCTGGTGTAGTTATTCCACTGTCAGTATGCTAAGCTAGAAAATATATGTCCAATTCACCTTAATTATAATTTTAAAAATTATATTAACATTCACATAAATTAAAGTCTGTTTTCTTTTTTCTGAGCTTTATTTTGTGCTGTTCAAACTCTTACATCCTGCGACTCTTGGAGCACACTAGGGAATTTTAACCAGTCAGGTTTTCTCTTTCTTTTCTGAAAGAACTATGGAGAAATGACCGATATGAAATGCTGATACCCTAGCATCATACTGGCAGGTCTTGCAATGAAGCATGTTCAAATAGAGATTGATATAAACAATCTTTTAGTGCAGAACAAAAATGTATTTTGTGGAAAGACAGGCATGGTTTCTGAATGCTAGTGGAGACAACGAATCAGTAAATACCCATTGCATTGGGTAATTTTTATTTCATCTCTGACATTTATTGTAAGTGAAATGAGCTTGTTATTACATGTGAAGCCATAATGTCAGATTTTCTATGTTATATCAAAAGAGAGTGAATTTCCATTGGGTAATTGCTATTTGAAATCCTTTTGTCATCATTTCAACACACAAAGTAGAGCTGAAAACGTAACTGGTCTGATTCCTGAAAATCTCAAAGGAAAGACTTGGCTATACTTAGTACATTACAAGGCATACCTTTCAGTCTCCTGACCCCTAGAATTACTTATTCCCTCTGTTAACTGGTGAAACTTTCAAATGTGATGAGCTAGGTACCTAGGGATGGACTCTTGGCAGAAGAGGAAAACCTGCATGCAAAGTCTCTTAAAGCTAGTCAAAAGAAAAAGCACAAAAAGCTGTGTTTGAAGCCCCACTGTCCTCTGCAGAGCAGAGGGGATTTTGAGAAAACACCTCTACTCTTTTGAAATTTCTAAAATCACTCCTTAGAATAGCTTTCTGCAGCCATTCTTGCAACTAGATGAACAGGGCTTACTGTCTTGTAAGCATGCAGATCTGAGGGTAAAACATCTCCATGGTAATGGATGAGTGTGAATCTCCTCAAGCTGTGGAGAATCTAAGACCAACACTTTCTGGATGGCACTATTACTAGTATGGTCTTTAGAAAAGTTAGTGACTGCAACTGCCTTTTACATTTTACTTACTTGTTCAGTGCTGAGGAAAAACAAAAAATGAAAGGTCAGGATTTAGGAGAAAAAAAATTACTTTCTGCCTAGTTATGTTTCTCTGGTCTGCTATTAAATGTTAACTAAAAGCAGTATATGTTGGAGCTGGGTACTAAAATATATTTCACTGGTATCTGGTTCTTGAAGTTATATCTAGCAAGAAATACCTAATGCTGCTGTAAAACATCAGAAACTAAAGGTGTTCTAGAATATGAGTCCAGGTTACTAAATGAAGCAGGTAAAACCAACACTTTAAACAGGAGATGCTGAATTGAATAAGCACTGTGAAACAAAGTGGGTCTTATATTTACATGTTAAAGTTTAAACTGCACCCATGTTTAGGCTGTATGCTACTGCTTTCTACATCTCATGATTGAACCCAGATTTGAGCATCTCAATCTAAGCCCTGCAAATCAACAACCCTCCAGATTCAGGTGGATCCTGAAGATGGATCATAGAGCACCACAAATATCCATGAAGAAGATAGTCCAAGTGCTATTTAATGTAGGTAATTTTGTTTTCAGATAGTTACAAGCTATTGTTTGCTGTGAATTGTCTCCTATTTCCTACCAAAATCATTTGCAGTGTAAAGAAGAATTTTTAATCTTCTAGTACCTGCTGATCTCTTCATATACTTTCAAATGTCTATAAAAACACTTTAAAAACCAAACTTGAAATGACCTGTCTATAAAAGTAATAGTTAAGTGCTGACTATGTAGCAAAAGATAAAGAGAATCGCCTTTTTTTAAAAAGAAAAAAAAAAGTCAAGTTGAAAACCTAACAGGTCACTTTTCTCTCCTTCCTCCACATAGATGACTGATTGTGGGGACCCCTTGTATTCATGAAGCAGTCTGTCAACCTCTAAACCTGTCATTGCATTGAGGAGCAGGGAAGAGGATTGGTAGCACACTAAAGGTATTCATGAGGTACTTGTGAAATTAATTTTACAGATTAGACTCAAGGCTGAACATCACATTATTTGATTTAGTGTATGCAAAAAAATGTTATTAAAAAGTAGTTTCAAATGCAATCTCAGGATTTCTGTTTTCTTTATAATAATACAAATTAAAAAAAAGTAACTGGGTGTATTGAAATGGAATGAATGCCTACTATATAGATTCCTCTCTTTCTCTGAGAAAGACCTGAAGTCAGGGACTTCTGCAATTCAGTGACATAACTATTGACCATTTAAATGCCATGGAATGAATAGCTAAAATCGTGTTCCATATATTTCAATGTAGAATGCTTGGAAAAAGAAAAAAAATGCTTCTACATCTGAGGATGAGAAGGATCCAAGTACTCTCTCAGGTGTGCTGAGCCTCAATTACATTTACCCCAGATAACAGACTTGATCCCAGGAGCTCTGTAGAGAAAATGATGTTCGCTCTTCCAGATTCCTGGTGCTTCTCCTTTCTTTTCTTATAGACTGTTTTCAAACAGTTTTCCCTCATCTTCTGGATTGCTTCTCTCTTCTGACAACTCTCTGTACCTGTTTCTTAATACCCTCAATGAGGAGGAGATGGAACAGTTTTTTTCTCTGTTGCACATTTTCAGGATTCTTTCTTGCATGATATCATAGCTTTGCTTTCACAAGGCACCTCTTTGAACATATGGGACAGACAATGCTCTCTGACTGAGATGCTTTTCAGCCTTCTCATTTGGTGCTCTATTTTCCTGAGTCCCTAATCCTCCTTTACTGCCTGCTGCTCAAGGTAGGTTTAAATGAAGGAAGAAAAGGTCCTCAAGACTGATGATGGAGGTTCTTCTTACTGTTTTACTAACTACAAAACTCCAAAGATATTTAGAAAAATTGGAAAGGTAAAGATGAAGAAATATGTCAGAATGAAGAAGGTTATGAATTGACCACGAGTCTGTCCTGCAGCAAAATTCTTTCCATGTGTAGCTCTGACTTTGTGCTTGTTATTTTTGTCACTCATTTTTTTAGATGATCACATGAGCTAAAGGGAATTCTCTGAGGATTATTTAAAGAAGTTCATATGGAACTTCCTTATACAGTAATTCCCATAGTGTCACTCATTTTTCTCCTTGTATATCACCTTTATTCAGTCTCAGATCTTGGATAGACAACATAACTTTTGTAGAATTTAAGCAATTTATGTGCATGAGGTTTTTCTCAACTCTTATTTGTGTAGACTGAGAAATTTCTTTGTAAGCATAATATTTTTAAGGTTCTGGCAGTCATTTTTTACTAGATGTGTTTGACCTATTGTAAATACGCTGCAGACAAAATACAGAGAGCATGTGCACAGCATTAATTGTATTGGTGGGTGGATCAACAGCAAGGAAACAAGGAAATGCCTAAGGTGTAAATGATACACAGCTGTGCAGCACATAGTCTCTAGGACAGATGCTCTCTGAAAAATCATCCTTCTTAACAAATGGCTTTTTCCATGACAGTGCACAGTGGCAGTAGATCCAATTATTTTGCTACATGATTATATAAGGTTATGTATAAGGTTACAAACAGAAATGTTGTAGCTCATCTTGCTTTGAGTATTGCTCACTGTTTACGTTTCCCTCCTATAATTAGGCAGTACTTTGTGGCATACTATATGAAATGGACATTTTATATGTTTTTAGATTTGCTTTCATTAGGGGAAATTACTTATTCTGTAAGTACTTTTAGCATGGGTCTTTTTCATCATAGGTTATTATTTCTAGGTAAAATATTAGCCTGTGTTCTGAACAGGAATTTTCAATATTAATTGAACATACCTGTTCATTGACTGAAGGAAACTTTCAGGTAAGTGTGATTACCACAGTTCTCTTTCAGAGAAAATCCTTCTTCATTTGATACTCCTAATTAAAGTCCTTATGGCACTAACTTTGGTGCTATGGATGAATCAGAGATCTTATTGTAGCATAGCAGTGATGTTTTCATTTATTCTTCTTTTCAGGAAGTGAATACTGCGAAACTTTCTATTGCATAGAATACAGTATATTTAAATATGTAGTCTGTAAAGAGGTATCTAAATCATCTCAAATCTGTTCAGAAGGAGTATTTTGACTGGACTTTGTGGATCTTTGCAGTCTATAATGCTTATTCATTCCTTCTCCCTTCCATAATTCACTCCTTGGGACAGAAACTTCTGTTTTGGATCTATATTGAACCAATGTGAATCAGATTCCTTAGCAGAAGCCAAATGTCTCTGGGCTGAAAAAGAAAGATCACTACCTGTGATTTACTCCCTTCCTGGAGAAGGAAAATATGATTGTCATTATACCTAATGGTCCATTTTCTATTTTTTTATAGATGTGTACATGTATTTAAGGCAAAAATCTGTATCTTTCCATCTTTTGTATGCAGAGCACAAATGCTTTTGCATTACCAATCCAAGATATGTAAATATTTCTGAGGAAAAACATGTTTTTCATACCGGAGTTTCAATTCTCTAATGTTGTGGTAATATCACCTACAAGTTTCTTTATATATACAAGTGGGAATTGGAAGAAGCAGGTTAATTCTCAGTTCAGACACAGAAATGCCAGTTAATAACGCCAGTGTTAATGAACCAGTTAACTGAGCTCCAGTTTCCAAATATGCAAAATAGAACATTATCAACTGCCCGTCTCAGATTTGATAACAATTTTAAAAGGCTGTGAGATTTGGAATTGCCCTTTTTTTTTTTTTCCTTCAAAAACTATATGTGAATAACAAAGCTTTTTGGAGAATTGTGAGGTTGTGAAGTTGACCTGATCTTTCTCATCTTGGTTGTCTGTATCAGCGGTAGTTCTGCTACGAGAGATTTGCAGAGTGAAACAGTTGACACTGAGGACCTGATATTCAGACTAAAATAGTTTTTTTGTACTAGCTTTAGTCTGATCCATGGAGTGAATGGTTGGAATGCAGTAAGTAAGCACCTGGATCAGATCTTATACTCCAGTTTCAAATAATAGAAAAACATTTATTTGCTCCAAGTGCACTCCACATTGTAACCTGAAAACATGTTAAGTGTGGATGATTAGTACATTGAAAAGCACACTGTTGATGCAAACTAAAACACTAATGTAATTGCATCCTTTGCCTCTTCCAGGGGTATCATATTTGAATACAGGGGAGGTTTTTTTCTATGTTCTCACAGAAATGAGATTGTATAAATTCCATCCTCTAATTTAGACCTCCTTTAAGACCAGTCAGACTGATCTGCTGTGATAGATCCCAACAGGCCCTCTCCCTCAAATTCTCAATGTTATTCTGACAAGATTTCTGCTCCAAATCTTTTAAATGGCAATTCTGAAAGAAATTTTTCTAAGGATTTTCATTTGGCCATAAAATGCTTTTCTTTGTCTTCAGTCTCATAATTGAGTCATTATGATTTAACTAAAAATCTTGTGCAGGACAGAATTTGTAGTTGCTTTGTACCTCTGTGTCACAGGTGAAACTTCTCCTTTGGAGAAGACCATAATGTGTAAGGAATAAAAATCACTACAGCTGCTTGTTTTGAATACAGGGAAAGCAGTAGATCTGTGTGCTCGAATCTGGTGCAAATGAGAGAAGAGCATCCTAACCCTCACAATTATGATAAAGGCTGAAAGTGAGGCAGGGAGGAGGACCTGTGATGAAATCTTAATTATGTAATTTGCAGACAGGAATTTCCCCTCAACTGCAAGACTATTTTGTGAATACTTTCACAAAGATAGTGAGGCAGGAATATGGTAACTCTTAGAACCTTTGTTAAAGAGTTCTTGTGACACACACACACAGAAAGCAGCTGAAAAGTACATTCACATATTTCAGTTTGTGTTGGAATACTAACTGGAGTATAAGAGTAACTAGGCATTTATCAGCTTGCACTTGGGGTTTCAGAGTAGTCCAAATTTGTTCTTGAAATAGTCAAAATGTTTATGTGAAACTATGCAGAAAATTACACCAGTAAATTTATATGTAAACTTTAAATAAAATGTTCTGATTGAATAATCTCTAAATGCCAACCAATTCTACCTCAGCCTGGGCAGAGTGCCCACATTGGTTTTCAAATGGGATCTGTTCTAGTCCCATAATGCAGAACAAACTAAATCTGTTCATTTTTAAAGTAAAAAGACAGCAGATTGTTCAGGCAGGTTGGTATCTGACTAAATAAATACATTTGTAAAAGTATTGTTAATACATGTTCCGGTAGACCAAATAACAGTAATAAAAGGCTTAAAGAGATGTTTGTATACACATATATATTCTAATAGTGGCCCCAAGCCTGGTTTTACAAACCAGTTATTCCTAATGAAATCACTAATGAAATGAAGTCACTAATGAAAATCCCTGTCACACCATGGTTGATTATCAGATGCCATCCTATGAAGCTTAGTGCATAAACATTCCAAAGAACTCTTCATATATATTCTTGTTAGAGCAAACATATGTAAAGTTGGTAGCACAACTGCATGAAGTGTTTGCAAGTTAAAAGAGACTTAATTCTACCTTCTTGTATGGACCTGGAATGGCAGGATTATCCTGAGAGATTTTTTCAGTGCTTCACTTTTTCATCTCCATTCTGATTACCTAAAACAGCTGTAAAAAGAGCAAGGAATTGTGAAAACGAAACAAGTCACTAATGCAGATTGTCATCATTCATGCAATGGAAGCTACAATTGATCTCTAGGGATCAGCTGATATGAATATTAGTTATTACAGTCTAAAGATCTATTCTAAAGCCAGCATAATACAAAAATAGAATATAAGAAATGCCAAGCCTCAAATTTGTTCCACATTTAAAAGCTTTTTTTCAAATAAGATAAAATATACCACACTTATAAAAAGTAATTTTCACTTAACATGCTGTTCAGAAAGCCTGAAAAGACAAGCAGGTTCAAACCCTTTTTTATACAATTAGATGTCTTTCTTATAACTATCTCTTTTTCATGATGAAATCATCCTTTCAATTTGTCAGGAATCATCCAATAAAAATAACTTTACAGATACAATGAAAAATTATTAATATATTTTTGAGAAATCTAGTTAAGTTTATCCTGACAAAAGGAAAATTACTTCTGTCTGAATGAGCTAAGCTGATGCTGCATGTGCTGCTTCCACAGGCTCCAGCAAGAGCAATCTTTCCATAGTGTCAATTGTGTCAGATAACAAGGTCCCTAAGGAGTCCATCCCTCCCAGGTAAGGGTACTTGCCTTTACTAACATATAAATAATTGTCTGGAATCCATTCTTCTTGTGAATACACACCTGGATTTGTTAACATGAATATTATTTTCCCCAATTCTTTCCTTTCTTTGGAAAAGTCTCGGCAACTCACTGTCAGAGAACAAGGGAGCAGAATGGGAACTTTATCCCAGTGATCTCTTGCTACAATCACTGCTAAAAAAGCTTCAGTCCAGCCTGTCTCAAATTGTACATGCATTATTATGCACAAGTCATGAGGAGTCATGAGGTTATTTTCCATCATCTCTTTAATTTAGCACATTAAGCAGTACATATACTGTTATGCATATGGGTGGCTTTCTAATCAGTTCTGCAAGCCACAAGCACATTTCTTGGAAATGGAGCAGTTGATGGTGTACATATGAAAACAATTAAGTCAGTAAAGATCTTGAAATGAAAGGTTGCTAAGATGTTTGAGCTGAAGAGGGTATTACTGCTTTGCAAAAATTTGTGCATGTATATTTGCAGAAAGAGTACAACTTCACACATAGCTAAAAATACAAGCTATTCTGGATACATTTCATATTAGCACCACTGCATTGTCTGGAAAAAGCCTAGAAAACTGATCTTTGGGTTCAAACATTGTCACTTACACAGCTTTACAAAGAAGATGGATTTCACACATTGCTTCCCTTGCTTGCAGAAAAAGCTTTGGCTACACTTGCATAGGATGGGTAAAAAGGCTCATAATTTAGGTTGAGCTTGGAAAAACTAAAGCTTTGAGAAAAAATTCCACTCATTAAATCTAAAGTAGAATATCTTTGGGTTGTAAATGTCACTGGATAAAGTAATGTGTTTTTATTTGTTCTTAATTTCTTTGCTGGTAAGAAGTACAAAATATTTTAGTTCTTGATATCACTGAGGAAACATGCAAAGTGCAAGGTGTGGGTTGTATTATTTTTTTCAAATTAATGTCATCGTTGCTGGCTGTGCATAAATACTTATTATCTTAACTAATACATTGCAATAGTGTTGCTTTTATTTGTTCCATGCAAATACTCTGTCTTGTGTGACAGATGTATTATTGTAATGGGAGGAGAAGAAAGATGATAGCTCAAAATTGTAAACCAAACTGTATGTTAAAGATGGAAACAGAGTAAATCCCTCTGCTCAGCAAAAATGAGATCATACTTACATGGTCAAATAAAGTTGCAAGACACTAAGATCATGTATGACCAGTAACCCTTACAAGTGAAGCTCATGCATTGCTTTAACTTAAAAATGATTTTGCTCTTATTCTTTTGTAAGGAAAAACTTGATTCTGCCTTCCCAGAAAATGCATTGATTCTGTAACTCATAGGAGAAGGAATTACCATTAGATGGTACCATGGACTATTTTCCATTATTATCTGACTCTCTGTTATGCTCTCAGTGTTCTGTCTGTTCATGTCTCTGGAGTTCAGAGTGTTGTCTGGAGATGAAATGTTTTGCTAGGGAGCTGTGCCATTGAAGGCAATGACCAAAGACATGCAGCAAACTAAACAAAACACTCAGTGTTTATGCAGTTAAGCTGACTAAGTGATGTTATTAAGACTTTTTTTTCTTTCCATTATTGATTTAGCTTCACTGGTGCAAAAATTTAAATTTTCCATTGTAAATATACATATAAAAAGTTGAATTTGTGTAAGGGACTGATCTTTTGCTTGTGAGATCCAGGCAGTTTAAAACCCAGTGTCACTGTGTAATTTATAGTACTATTTCTGTCTGGCATCTGCCCAATCATCTCAGTCTAAAACTGTCCCTTTGACAGATTTTCATAATTATTGGAAAAACTTTTCATTTTCTGCTCTTTTGCAGAATGTTGTGTTATATAAGAATCATGCATACAATTGTCAAATTGTGTATTTGTCTGTCTATTTTCAGTCTATCTTTAATGTGTCATTGAAGAAAATAAAGAAAAACAAGCATATGGTCTCTTGTACAGAAAAAGGATATCCTGAAATACAGATGCAGCCACATACAGAGTTCAGGAAAAAAGTTGTGTAACTAAAAACATCTGATCAAATTCAATTATTATGCAAATAGAATATGTCATACTAGAAGAGCAGTTGTAGGACAAAAGTATAGAAATTTTTGATAAACAGATCTCTATAATGGGAACACATAGGAGAATAACTTGTAAAGGAAGTGTCAAACCAAGCATGTAAAAGAGAATTTGGTTTATTCAAACTTGTAAGGTATTTCTATCAAACTTAAATGGCCTATGCCTTTGAAAACAGCAGTTTTTCAGTCCTACAAGCCTTTTACTGATATCCTTTGTGAATAAACATTTAAGATGCATGAATAGCAAATCATTCTAATTTTTTCCATAGTAAAAAGACCTTGTGATTTTTGTCAAATAAGACTTTTGAGAAGTAAAATTTAAGAGTAAAAATGAACAGAGTTGGACTATGACGGCAAAAAAAGTCACAGAACAATATGGGCAAGGCAGACCATACAATTAACCAACCAGATTCTATGAATGTTATAAATACCAAATGGGAAGATGTAAATTCTCAGCAATGTCCAGTGACAGGACAAGAGATAATGGGCACAGATTAAAATACAAGAGCCAGGGAGAAACTGAAAAAGAAAATTGTTTTCTTGGTGTCAGTATTTAAGATTGGCCTAGCTGGTCTAAGAGTTCACTGACAACAAGCTAGCAAGCTCACACCAATCTCTCCTGTCCCACTGTCAGCTGACTGGATCTATTTTTTTGTGCTGGGGGCAATTTTCAGACACCAAGATAAAGTAGAAGGTAAAACCATGTGATCACCTTGGGGTAGGATGAGAAACTGGAAAAGATGAGGGAATACAGTGCTTTTTTTCATTAGCAGCAAGCTATTATATTGGTTCAGCGTCTTATTTCAGATGTAGGTATAGAAAATGGCAGAGCCTCAAGTCGTTATGAACAATGCAGCCTGTGTACATCTCCAGAGAGCCAGTAACACAACAGGAATTGTGAGTTTAATAGAATGCATAAGTGGTATTTAACAGCTTTATGTTTGGTACATTTGATAAGAAGCAGGCCCACTGAAAACAAGGAAGCAGAGTTGGAAAGAGCTAAAATTCATTTGGGAACTGGTAGTGAATAGGGGCAGATACACAGAAATTAACTCATGGGATCTGAAAGCTGACATGTGCCTTGGAAAGAAATAACAGATTCAGAACTTGCAGCACAGATGAAGGCTTTGTCTGTCCTGATGTGTAGGATCCCTGATGCTGACTTCTAGGATAGGTTTCCAGTGAAAGCTCTGCTTTAGTTTAATCATATTTTGCTTTTTCTATTAGAAAAACAGAAAAACAGTGCTTAATCTGAACACTAGCCTTCAAATGCCACTAAATACATCTTTTCTATGGTCAGCTGCTAATCTCAGCTATAACTGAGGAAAAGGTAGATATTGAATTGGTCAGTTGAAGGTTTCTCCATAGATTAATCCAGCTCAGGCATCCCATGGGATCTGCATCTTATTGATGCTGATCTTCTAACTAACTTTTTTTAAGGAAGAATGTTTAAGCTGACGTGTTAAGCTTTGAGAAAGTGTTGTTTCTAGTAGGTACTAATGTTTTCTACAGGGGAAAAAGGAATGAAAAACTAGAAGTAACTCTGGGCAAATCCAGAAATATAACATTTTCCCTTCAAAAACTTCAATTTTTAATAAGTTTTAATCAGGTCTCAGGAAATGCAGCATTAGACTAATTGTCAGAAGCCTCACACATCTGAAACACACAGTGGCATGTTCTCTATTGGAGGTTTCAGTCAACTCAGACACAAGATAATATTTAATCACTAATACTGGTACTCTCCTACTGCTTTCAGTAGAGTTGATGACACAGTTTATTTCCAAGTATGTTGCCTGTTTAAATGAAATTGCTGAAACTCCAACTCTCTTTCGAAACAGCATAAATCTATTGTTTTAATAAATGTACAATGATATAAGCATATAGTGACATGAAATGTATAAAGCATTTCAAAGTTTTCTTGCATATTTAGGCAATGCTTTCCTCTTCCTCTGACATTTGGAAGCTTTCCTAGCCCATGGCTGAAGGAATTGTCCTCATGTCCGGTTCCACCTGCAGAGGGTATTACCACAGAATCTGTTACAGTTAGTGTTGTAGTTCATAAACAAGCATTAATGTAGGTGGAAATAATGGCAAACTAAGTTTCCAAGGCTGACTGCAAGTTTTGATCAACTTCAGAATGAGTTTCCATTTTACTAATTTGAATATAAATAAGATGAAAATTACCTAATAAACTGGTCGATGGAAAAGATTGTCCAACCATGACACTAGTTAATCCTTTTTGGTCAAAGGCTATTTGGATAGTCATTAATCTGCCCAATAATAGGTAGATATTCTCTGGCTTATTTTATGTGAAATGAAATTATATGTTCATAATGGTCCCATCTATCTTTTGTAAATCAGTGAGTAGACTTATTCTCTTAATCAGTTTTGTCAGAAATAATCTCAATATAGCAGCAAATATAATGGTTTTTAATCAGTAAACAACATTTTTTGCAATACAACATTCATTTTTGATTATGTAAATTTTAGTTATTTGTGAAAGCAATGTAATATTTTACTGTCCCTTTCCCTAACTTTTTTTCTCTGCATCTATATGTTCTCAAAGCACTTTTGGTTTCATTTCAAAAAATTTTGGGGTCTTCTTTTCAACACATATTGGGAGCTCCACAAAGACAATGTTCTGACTTCTATGAACTATTTGCCAGCAGTATTTCAGCGAGGGATCAGAAATATCTGTGCTGATTGATATGCTGGAAACTTTTAAACTTGCCTTCCCTCAGGAAGACTTTCATTGCTTTCTCTTCTCTGTGCCATTTTGCTGCTTTATCACTTATATTTTTCAAGTTCCTCTGTCCCCCCTGCCTGAACCCTCAAGTGTTCACCACACATTGTCTTCTTTTCATCCAGAGTTTTTCAATTTATATATTTGAGGAAAAAATGAAAGAGTAATAGGTCGTGTAAGTTGACTTCAGATATGTTCATAGCTGTTGCACTTACAAAGGGTTGCAAGTTCAATAAATGCAGAATCACAACAGCAAAGCATGGAAGTGGTTGAGATCCTGCTCCAGACACAGTAAATAATTTCCATTTAAAATACTTCAAGTAAGTTACCTGCTGCAAAATCCAGATAAATGAACAGGAAAAAAATGTTTTGAAAAAACAGTGATAAAATATTGAGATCAAAATATTTGAAAAATTCTCTCTTTTGTAGAATCAGACACAGAAGAGAACACTGGCTTAAATGCAAACCAACAAAGTATTTCAAACACATAACAAGAATTCTATCTGTGGAAGATTAGAACAAAACCACTTATGGTACTAAATTAAACATGAAAAATGCAAATGAAGTTATTGTAAAAGAGAAATGCAAAAGTATATGTAGGAGTTTAGACTTATGGTTTGGGGTTTTTTTATCTGCTTTGACAGTTTAATACTCTGTCTTCCAAGAACTCTTTGTATATCTTATCTAAATATTGCTTACTGTAAAATCATAAATGACTTGCACTCAATTACCTGTCTTGCAATTGCTCCTATTAATCACCAGAAGTAATAGGTTATCTGTTTGTAAAGGTATTCTTCTTGGAAAAGAGACCAAGAAATCTAGAACTTCAAAGAACAAATACCAAAGTGAAATAATTCCTGTGAGTATGGGATTTTTGGGATTTGGGTGTGAATGCTGGGGATTGTAATTCCAGCGATCGGTTTGTATCTGTTGGATATGACATATAATACATCATTGTTTATGGGTGAATTCAGTAGTCACAAAAAAGTTTGGCTGATGGTAGAATTACAACACAAGAAAGCAAGAAATTAAAAGCAAGTGAAATTCAAAGATACTGTGAGTTATAAGTAAACATGTGTCAGTTGCTATTGACTTCAGGGAATGTAACACACAGTTAATGGGGTTTGAAATGGAATAAATGACATTATACTCCTCTTTGTAGTGTTTTCATTGCTGACATGATGAGGTGGGAGGCTGGAAAAATCTCTTTCTTTCATATTAGGGTTACAAATATCATTTACGCCATAATATATATTTTGACCTATTTTATATTTTTCAAGGTAGAGTTTCCTGTCTCAATATTCATATACTCTATTCTTATAATACCTTTTTATTGTATTTCAAAAGAGTCTTTCTCTTGCTATATTTAAACATTTTTTACAATACAAATATCTGCATGCATCTAAAATGCTTTAAGAGATTTACTAACTGAAATATTTCTTTCCTTTTAAAGCTCATGTTTACTTCTTCATGTTGCCAACATAAGACTTAGGTCCGCTTTTGCAAAATTTAATGGAGTAAAATCAACATTTACCTTTTGTAATTTTATTCTTACTATATGCTAAAATTATTTCTGCATTTGATGGAATCAACAGATTGGTTATATAAAACTGTTTTGCTTGCTCAGGTTCAGATGTCCCAGTTTGCTCATAACCAAGAATCTGTCTATGCTGTGAGATTTAACAAGCCTGAGAGGAAAGCACCTGTTACAATCCTAAATTCAAGAAAAGCATTTATCCTATTAGAACCTGTTCTAAAATAAGAATTACTGAGAAAGATGTAGGGAATAAAAGCTCTCAGGTCTTTCTAATTTCTGCATTTTTTTTCATCAGCTGCTCCCTATTTGCAGTGTTTACATGCCAGTGCAACAACATTTAGAAGCACGTTATTCCTGCAGTGCCAAAAAAGTCACACCAGTGTGTAAAACCCTGTGTAAATCATTTGTTGGAAGAGGAAGGAAAGATCTTGAGGCCGAATTTTTCATTTAATTGGAAGTGTTTATATCTCACAGATGAGCAAGAATTATGGTTTAGTGGTGAATATTTTATATTTGTGACAGTCTTGTAAAACCTCTTTGATTCTTGCCTCAAGAAACAAATTGTGGGAGGGGATGAGGATGTAAATTTACATTTGAAGGGAAGAGATAAATTGAAGCCACTGTGGCTAAGTCACATTGATATAGATTTGAACATTATATTCTTTCCTGTGTAGTGTCTGTATAGATTGTGTGCCTGAATGTCAGAGAACCTTATCCTCACAGCAGTTACGTATGAGTAACTGCTCCATATGGTAGAAATACTGGCACGTTTTGACCGTGCTAACGTGGATTCATTGGAATTCTAATCCCAGGATTCGAGAATTATTTAAGAACAAATGCAGCGAAATTAATGAATGTATTTTAAATAGTGTGTTTTAATTTACAGGTATTACAATGGAAAAAAACCCCATTTACTCTGTCCTTCATCTCTGAAGCACATCAAAGCCTGACTGAACTCTCTGCTTGAAGGGGTGAAGAGAAGCACCAGATAACAGTATTGGGTTGCTGTTTAGATAAAGTAGTAGAGGAGGAGGTCTGAACCATCAGCCTGTACTTGGCTTATGTCTAATTTTACTGTTCAACAGGAGTACAGCTGCAAAAACTTTAGTGAATGGACACATTTACTTGAGAAGATAACCAACCACTATGGACTCCTTTTATTCTTTGCTGGTAATAACATAGATAGAACTTATCCTAAGGAAGTAAAAAGTATAAACCTAAATATTAAAACTAAGTGCTAAATAGAGCTGACATCAGTTCATCCTTCAAAGGGCATCGGATTGCCCTAAAGGATAGCTCTCAGCCTCAGTAGAAATCATGGGTATCTCAAATAACGGAAATGGTGCTCACTGGGAACTACAGTTCCCAGTCTTCCAGCTGACAATATGAGTGGATATTCGGGCTAAAAAAGTAATTTACTTGCTATTTTATTGACAAATTATTTTTACGTACCTAGTAAATCAAACTTTACCTCTGAAGTTTTAAGCTACTGTTTCTAAACCTGGTGATATACCCTAAGTAATAGTAACGTTTCTTGAAGTCCTGAGTTTTGGAGATTTTAAATGCCCACGTTCCTACCTCACCCTTTGTAATTGTTAAGCAAAGACACACATACTTATGTTAACACACATTCTTAAATATCCAAATCAAGTCCTCCAGACCATTAATGGTTTTCTTTAATTTTTTCCTGAATTCTCCATGCAATCTAGAGTTAGTGAGATGCCTCCTTTTTCCCATGCATAGATGATTGATATAAGTTATGGCAAATGTCAGTGTTGAAATACAGACTGTTGTTTCTTCACATCTGGAAGAACTAAAGGTAGTATGTCTTTTCCAAGATGTTCTGATTTTAATTTTCTTTTTAGTTAAACATGGAAACCTGAATTATTTAGTCCTATTCATGTTTGCAGTTAGTAAAAAACTATACAGAAAAAAATGAATCCAAAATCTTTCATGAACCTTTTTTATACAATAGCAATTTCCACTGCTGCTCATTGAGAGAGGAGGTTGGTGGGTTTTAATCTGTTTTCCTTTTATTTAAAACAAAAGGATTAGTCAGACAGTTCTATTCACAGTTCTATTAAAAAAGTTAGAAGAAAATAATTTAAAAATCATTTGGAAAATTTAATATACAAGCATGTTACAGGACAGCATCCAATTATCTCTTCCTTGCCTGTCTATTATTGTAAGTGGGTAACTGGGTCTACAGTGTATCTAGATCTGAACTGCAACCAAGGGTCTGTACAGTTTCATCCGGGGAAAAGTTGATATGCATGCTTGAATTTTAATCAGTAGGTCCTATATTTCTCCAGTGAGCTTCATCAAAGCTAAGATACAACAGCACTCTTACAAATTTTAATAAATTAAGACATTTTGTGATAATTTCCTCAGTGCTTGGTAACAATGCCTAGTGGCTTCACAGCTTTAGGATCACACATTATATGTCATCTTCAAAAGTAGGAGGACCTGATTATGCCAATATGTGAAATAAAAAAGATTTTTACCTAACATTGAACAGATTTTTGTTTTAATACTATAAATGTTGACAATGATAATATACTGCATTGAAAATCTACGTATTTTTTCTGTTTTTTTCATAATATTTTTTCAAAGATGGGGTAATTAAGAGAAAAAGTAAAAGCTTTTATAAAATCAATTTAATTTCATGTATCTTTTAAACAGGTATATTAGATACCTAGATGAAGCTCCTTCTGTAGTCATTGGACAGAAATCAGTGGTTGCAAAGAACAATTAAACATCTTCCAAAAGCCAACATAACTGTTGCGAATCTCCTGAGTGTGCCTGACTCTTTCCACTGATTTTACAGTATTCAAATGTTGAGTCTAGACTAGATTTGTAACTTTCAGAGAGTTTGATTTTGAGAGGTGAATCCCATTCTCAGCCAAATAAATGAAATCTCCTACAGTCAGATAACCAAACTGGTACAAAAATGTATTTTAACAAGATCAATGAGATCAGCAGAAATCATACAATGAAACAATTTACAAAATACAAAAATGTTTACAGATACACTATGACTACAATCATTTAACTCAGTCCTTCTATCTTTTCTCCCATGCCTCTCCCTTTCCTACACCATGGAGAAGAAAATCTTTTTTTGGAAGACGGAAAGATCTATGGATTGGAGCAAAATAAATGCAAACACACACACATTTTCAGAGAAAAGGTGCTCATTAGAATCAGTAACATGTAGGCAACAGAAAACACACAATAGAATTGAGTACATAAAAATACAATCTGGTGTTCTAGTTCACCATCATATTTGTTTTTCTATTCACATGCATAGTAGGTTCATGAGAGCAGAGTGTTCAAAAATCCATTTTTATCTACTGCTATCTTGTGGTAGATTAGGTTAACTCCCATCACATCACCATATTTTTTCTCTGTTTA
Source organism: Orthonyx spaldingii (assembly GCA_013397795.1). Taxonomy (NCBI): domain Eukaryota; kingdom Metazoa; phylum Chordata; class Aves; order Passeriformes; family Orthonychidae; genus Orthonyx; species Orthonyx spaldingii. Next base: position 797,736 of record VZTJ01003040.1, read on the forward strand.
TAGGAACAATTTTTCCAGAGGATCTTGTAATGTGCTTATCCATTTTCTATATGAATTCCTCACAAACAGCAGAAAATTTATGCTCATAAATTCACAGTATATCTGTGAAATACAAGTGTAATTAACAGCAGTACAGAAACTGCTATGTATTTCAAGGACACTATGAACCTGGTAGCCCTTCTCAAGTAAGCATTTGCAATTGCACACTGAAGTCCCATTTACTATAGTGAGATTTAAGAATATACTCAAGAATGTATATAATCTGAATGCAGATGTATATCACAGAGGACTGGACAAGATGTAAGATTCCAGAATTAATCTCTCAGTCACAGAGTCCTTCCTCTGACTGCTCTTTTTGTAAGATCTCAAACAGAAAGCATGGAATTAAAAAACCCCAAAACCTCCCCTAATGCAACAAGTATTTGTACACTGACAGAAATGTTTCGTCTGACTATAAAAAGGAGTTCATTAGTTGCTACTGCCATTACTTGTAATCTGAATTGATATTAATAATGCACAGTGTAATGAGAAAAACCCAACAAAACATTTCTACCTTTTCAGTCAATGTATAATGTGAAAAAATAAATTTTCTATCAATTCCAAGAAATTTTCCTGAATAGAAAGCTTTAATTTACATCTTCTCTTATGTAATTCATACAAGGCCTTAATCTCTGGTTTGCAACTGACTGCTGTGTTCAGTTTTGAGGACAGGGAGAAAGGTAAATGGACTTTTTATGACTCAGAAAGAAAGTGTAATTGTCGACTTATGATTAAAAAGTATCAGCAGCTGGATCTGAAATCTCTGAAAGTCTTCATAGGTGAGGACTCTTATGAGTCATGGGGGATGTACAGATGAGGAGAATAATGTGTGAGATGGAGAAAAGTACAGGTAGTCTTCCCCCCCAGTGGCCTGCAGTCACACAATCAAGGTCAGTGACTTAAAATTTTGAAACCACCAGTGAGGTACAGACATTTGGTCCAAGCATCATACTCCATCTATTCCAAAATAACCCTGTGAAATATGTAACATATATGTCATAAGCTCCTTATGTAAGAGAAGAACTTCCACAGACACTGGTTTAATCCACCAATTTACTCTTTTTGCATTGATAGGTTATGTATAATATGTTAACACTGTGCATTGGATCCTACAGGAACAAAGAACGTTTATATTGGAGAAATATTAAAAGGTTGTGACCTGTCAAAGACAGTTTCACATGGTGTAGTCTGAGACTTAGTTTCTCACCAGCAACACTTCACACAAAACACCATGATTTAAAAAAGAAAAATACCTTCTCTGTTAAACAGAAGAGAAATAACAACAGCAGAATAAGATCAATTATTTTTCTTTCTTTCTGGAACTCATAGCTTCATCTTCATGTTGAAAGTAGTTACTTTGTCAGCCAGATTTTGAAACCAGCTACTCATCTATGAATTAGTTGCCTGTTGTCTGAGGCTATGTATCATTATGCATATTGCTAAATGACCTTTGTAGTTAAATTTAGATGATCACTTAAGGAAAAACTGTCAGTTTCATTTCATTTCCCCAAAGTCTTTGTCAGTGCATTTATGGATCTCAGTCACCCTGGAGTAATGGTTTAAAATATGCCAAAATGCATTCAAGAGATATGATTAGCAAAACTAACTCAACCAGTTTCCTCTTTCTTGGTTCTTGTGGCCTCTTTTTGTTTGACAGATGCTCCTTGATTTATTTTATTTAAAAACATGTACTATTAATGCATAAATGTTTTATGATAGGTATCATTTAATCTGCGTTTTCCCTCAGAGGCTTCAGTCAAATTTGGGAACAAATTTTTATGAAATGGTACCTCTTGAGAAAAATTATAATTTTTTTTTTTAGTGTTAAATGCTTTATTGTAGTGAACAGGTTTTACTTCTATATAAGTGAAGGCCTTCCAGGTTTAGAAAAGAGGATGTCACAGTACATGTTTTCATAAGTAATTGAATTGCATTTACCAGGTAAAAATGCACTGATATTTACCACATCAGTGATTACAAGGCAATTATAAAATCACACCAGCTTATTAAAATTGATGAGAAATGTTATAGATATACGTGATTTGTTAAAAGTATCACAGTAGCTGATAATTTTACAAAGTATGCAGTGAGAAGATTAATGTTAAGCTTGTAGTAAAAACAGGAACATTTAAATTCTTCAAAACATTTCTTGCTTAGGTTTTTTTGAATGAGAAGTCACAGAAAAAAAACCCCTTACAATTAAATGTTTGGATTTTTTCCATTCAAGCTGTAGTAACAGGACCACTTATGATCAAGACCTTCCCTGAAAACAGTTCTGTATATTTCCCATTTACTTTATCTGTTTTCTAACAACAGCAGTAGTGATATACTTAAACTTGTCTTTCTGGTTTAGTCTGAAATTTTAAGTTTTAAATCATGCAAATATTTAGATAAGTTTGCTTAAGAAATTACTTAGGCTCTTCTATGACCTTAAATAAATAAAAATTATTTAGTACTTCAGGTATGGTTTATTTGGAGTCTGTTGAAGCCCATGGGGATGTTTCCGCTGACCCACAATTAGGACACACACATTTTTGTGGTACTATAATTGTTAGGGACTGCTGAATTCAGTAGCCTAGCAGGGGTGAGGCTGCTGCAGCTCTGTGTGAGCTCGAGGTGAGCTTGAGTATCTGAGTCTGTGAATTTGTATAGTGAATTAAGAAAAGATTACTGCTGAAATTTGTTTTAAAAAGAACAACAGTCACAGCCATATCTAAAAATATTCTGAGCTATGTTTCTATAAATGCACAAGTGCTTAGCCAAAGGGCAGAAATATTAGCAGTATTATCTAATATCCTGTGTGCAATACTTAAATTTGGGACAGTAGGAATTATATCACAAATATTGTACAAATCTAAATAATTATCAAACTAATGGAAGTTGCAGTTCGCTCCTTAACTTTTAAAAGCAGAAACAGCTGCTAAACTAAATAGATTATTCTTCATGAGATGCCTTCTTAGATCTAATATGTAGCTAATTCAATTTTCATACCAAATGTAATAAACAAACTAGACAAACTAGCATAGAAATTTCAGGGAAAAGTAGCGAATGAGTCCATTTAAAACATTACTTTTAAACTTTGTTGTTCATGTAAGAGTCATAAAAGTGACACCTTGTGGTAATGAAGAATATTGTTCCAGTATTCATTAGCCACTGAAAGGGTGTTTTAAACTGCCTTCCCTGTAATAGAAATAGAATGATGTTATAATTGAATCCCAGAGTTGGCCAATAATCCTTCACTCTGATAGATACCCAGTGAGCATCAGGTTAATGTTATTTCAGATTCAAACCATCTTAAATGTTTTTTTAACCTTGCTCTGGTGCTTTTGTAATAATTTCACCTCTTCAGAGTACTAACTGGGTTTAAACAGTGCTCCTCAGGTTCAGCTGAATGTTGCACTTGCTCCTGATTTAGATGCATACACAAAGCACAGAAAACCTGAGAATCAGATTAATTGCACCTTCTTTATATAGATACCATGTGCACAAACCTGTCCCTCAAGGGCAATACAGACAGCAGATCATTTAACTATGTCTGCAGCACACTCAGGGGCTATACAGTGATATCTCTGTTTGCCGCCTTCCTTTTTGTCTATGCACAGTCATTGCTGAGCCAAAGGGTAACAGGATAGTTCAGTGGTCTTAAATGATATTGGGAAGTGGGGTAGCCAAACTGTTGCTCATTTAAAGCTGCTCTTGTAGCAAGTAACCACAGTTTGATCATTACAGTCACACAGTGCTGAACCTGAGCTCGGTGAAGTCTCTAATCCTGATAAGAGTCAGCTCCTTTTCCTACAAGATATGGCCATAACTTATTTAGAAACCTAATTTATTAAGAAATCTAATTCTTCAGCCGTCTCCTCATTCTAGCTTTCAGTCCAGCTTTAGCCATCCTGATGCTCATAACTGATAAATCTACACATAAACCATTCCCCCCCTTGGCAGCAGCTCACATACCTAGGAGGCATGAATGAGAAAGTGTATTCCAAGTACCCCCTCATCATCAGCCTCAGAGATTACAGAAACTGAGGGCTAGTGTGAGAGAAAAGTTGGTAAAAAAATTTTAACAAATGGGTGATGAATTTCCCTGAGTAGTTGGCCAGGCACCATCCAAAAATATATTAATATTTTTGAAAGCAATAGTTAAATTAATTCCATCTTTGTTAAATGATTCTTCCAGGAAACGACATTAAGGAATTTGAAATATTGCATGACGTGAAGGGATTTATTAAAGGAGCAACTAAAATGTGACAGAATGATAATACTGGTTCTTACTTTCAAAGCCTTTGTTCTACTGGGATGAAAAATGAAATATGAAGGTGATGTTAAAAACACGAAACAACCTACTGAAGAAACAAGACAGAATGGGATAAACATCTTTGGAGGTTTATATAATTTTAGGAAAGGATCGGTAAGAATTTTACTTAAACCTGAGGATTTTTTGTGGTGTTCTAAAGCCACATTTGATTATAGTTAATGATTCTATAGCTCTTTATGAAATTATTGAAGCTATATATTTGAATATTTGAGAAATATCAGGATTTTTTGTGTCGCTGCATTGCATGGATAGTAGAATTAGTAATAGTAGAATTAGTAGTAGCAGGTGAACTGATGACTGTTCTAGCAAAATTCAATATTAAATGTCTCTTAATCCAATGAGAAAATAACATCACAGTATGGTACAAATGTAATTATGAGTTGATACAAATTAATTACACTGGAATATTAAATAAATAAATATTTAAATATGTGACGTACAAATTATGGCGGGATGAAGCGAATACTTGCAAAATAGTCAATTGTACTTATGGTCCTACTGTAAAGTCAGATCAATTTACACTTCTTTCAGTGAGGGATTAGGCAGGTACAAGCTACAGGTGATTGCTGTGGAGTGGCTGACATGCTGGATTTATTGCATAATTTATACTTATTCTTATACCCCTTCCATGAAGTTCTCAATTTCAAAAGGCAATCTTTCATTCATCAAGAGAATTAATTAGAATCAACTAGTTAAAGGATTAGTTGATACAGAGCTGATACAGAGCTGTACAAGACTATACAAATCAATAAAACTACAAGGAGTCAGGATTTCAAGAAAAATGGGTGTGGAAAGGGCTTGTGTAATTGAGGACTAACCTGAATTACCATCTGTGAAGTGTCAAACAAGCTGATAACTTACACAGAACAGAAAAATCATATGATCAGAGAAGTACTGCTCAGAAGTCATATGTAAGGGTAACATGAGCATTGCCAAGATTTAAAGAGAATTACATCTTGCCAAGATAGTAAAATAAAGTAAAAAGAAATTTTCTATTTTATTTTAAAATACAGATAAGCTGTTCACAATCACTGCCAGAGTCCTATTCCTGCTACCCAGGGAATATCAAAACTGGCAGGTGTTGTGCAGGACACAAAGTATCAAATAAGTCTTCAACTTCCTAGCAGCTAGGAGTAGTGGAGTATCAATCTCATTGTGCAGCTCCAAGATCCAGAATAGAGAGTACCTTTCAAGGCTGTTACCATTCTCTCTTTCTCCAGGTAACAGTTTCAAATGTACTTCTCAAAGAAAACCACATATTTACAGGAGAGTCAACACATCCAAGAAAGGAATTAGTCTGCACCTACTACTGACCTTTGCTTACATGAACACCCAGACCATTTGAGAAAGACTTATCCAATACAATAAAAAAGTTGAGTAAAGAGAGTAATTTAGAATAATCCTTACTAGCTGCTGCCAGAGGAGCAAAGCAGCATCAAGTCTCAACCTCTTTGAAGGTCAGTAAGTAAATAGTGGCCTAACACTGTCATGAGGCAGGTCTTAAGGCACATTTTGTACTGACTTTTAGCATTTGACTGATTCAGTGACTCTTGCACATCAAGCCTGGCTAACTGTGCAGCTGGCAGGCAGGAAACAGAACAGACTGATTTTGCTGTGGGTAGCAGCAAAGACTAACACATAGACACATGCACACACACACACACACACACACACACTTACACACAAATCAAAAAACGTAGATTCCTGAGAATGCAGGCACTCCTTGCACTGCTCTGTCACTGTCGCAAGAGCAGCCACCAGGATCTATTCTGAATAAAGATCTTGCTTACAATTTCCACTGATGGCTCCAGAATAGAACAGAAAAATGAGAAGCAATATAATGACAAGTACTACTAATAAAACAACACTGTAGAGAAGAACTGGAGAAGACAAAAATAATACAATTGAGGAAATGAATATAAAATTTCAAAGTGCAAGGTGGTACACTAACAGATCAGGGAGGAGTGGCTTTGCCATCAAAACCTTGCAGCTAAACACAGCAGCTGGGATCATGTCTGTACAGTATTGAGTCAGACAGTGACAACTGCTGAGATGCAGCTGCAAAAAAGAAAACTTAGATATTTCAATCAGGTGAAGCATTTAGCAATGCCAGAAAAAATCTAATTAAGGCAGCCTTAAATAGTATAGGCCTGATGACATTTACTGCAGGATGCTTAGAGAATGGATGAAGTATCTTTAAAGTGGTTAGAGGATACCCATGAAAATCTTTGCAGGGTGGGAAATGCATCAAAATCTGGAGAAGCTATGTCCTCTTTAAAAAGGGGATGTTCTTGGGTAGAAAATATGGATGGTATTTGGATTCTAGTTGTTGCAAAACAGCAAAATAGCCAAAAATTATATGTCTCAAGAATTCTATATGTAACAGATCTGTGTTATTTTTCAGGGATGAAGTATGATAATTAGCTACTTTTTGTGTTAGGCTAGCAGATTTACTAGACAACTGAGACAACTATCTTTTGATTATTTTCTAGTGCAGGTAACAATTATGGCTTTGGCAGTCCTATAACAGCTTTTCAGAAAAAGTATATTTCCTCTCTTTGAACAGAACTAGATATTCCATCTTAAAGACATGGATAGCCTTGAGTTAGGCATCAGAAATACCCTTTCTAAGTTTCTAAGAGGCTTCTCTGGAGAAAAAAAAAGCACATTTTCTGTTTTTCCCTATAAGCAGATTTCTTTTTTAGTTTATTAGCTCTGAATCACGCTTCCCAGATGATTTCCAGCATCTGTGTACTGTTTGTTCATAGAGCATAACAGATGCTTGTTTAGATCCTTAGAGGGGTGATGTTATATGTTGTTGTGTTATGAGATTAGAGTTAGAAATAGTCTTCAAATATCATCTTTGTTCTTGCTCCTAGGAAAAATTCTTCATCTGTGTATGTGGTTCAGGCAGCTGGTACACATGTAGGTTTGAAGGTCAAGATACCAGTAGATCAGTCTGGGGTTCTGTGCTTCTCTGTGCCACCATATCATATCATCATATCATATGACATCATATCATATCATCATATCATCATATCATATCATATCATATCATATCATATCATATCATATCCTCATCTTCTACATGATTTCCAGCAACTTTAAATGAACCAGTTAACCCATTGAAAGAAAAGTCCTTTGAAAAAATTCAAATAAGTGTACTTAAATTCTTTTGTTGTAGGGCAGTTTTACTTCTCTGTTCTATTCCTCTTGGAGATTTTGGCTGCTATATTAAACAATCTGCACAGTGCTGTGAGAATTCTTCTCTGGAGTGCTGTTTGGAGCATTTATAGACAATTGTTTTTCAAATACGAATATTAGACAAGAGTATCATAAAGATCTTTTAAAACCCCAAAAATACATCTTGGCAAATATGTATGTATAGGTAGTTTAATTGTAATCCCTGTTGTAGAGGGGCAGAATCAACTCCCTTGACTTACTGGCCCAAGATGCAGCCCAAGATATGATTGGCTTTCTGGGATCCTGGCTATAGGAGACCAGAGAAATGATAGACTGGCTCAAAATAACAAGGTAGAAAGTGTTTGGGAAGGGGCAGTGCAAGTTCTGCATAGGTGGAACAGTGCACTGCTCCACACTCTGCCCCTGGAGCCTCTGGTCTGGTCCTAGAGAGGCTGCCAACCCATGTGGCACACTGACAGCCCAAAATTGCTCCAGATGGGTGTGTGGGCCCACAGAAGGGCCCTGGAAGACCAGAGAAGTTAAAAAGCAGTGGCACTGATGTGATGCTGATGAACCCCACTGCCTTGGATTTACAAGCAGCTGAGGCTATGTTGGATCTAAGACATTAACTATATCTATATATATGTATATAGTCAGTATCCTCCTTTTTTCTTTCTCTTTCTCTCTTTCTCTCTCCTTTTTTCTTTCTCTTTCTCTTTATTTTGCTAGTTCATTGGAATATGTTTTAAGCCAGACTAAAAAGTTTCAGTTAATGCTGTAGTAAGTGCCTTGTTGTGTCTGGGTAACTTGAAGCTGGCTAATTCTAAGTTTCGTAAGATAAAGTTTATGAAGTGACTTACTTTGAACTGGATGTTGTTTTTAAATTTGCCAAGTACCTTATTTTACCTTAGTATTCTAAAGTTTGCAGGTGAAACTTTGTTATTAAATCTCTTGAGAATTTTGATGCTTCTCTTGTGCACCACTAGAGTGAACATAATTACCTTTCGCCTTAAACTCACACAAAAACCTTGCGACTTAACAATGGCATACATTACTTGTCCTGGTTTCCACCACCTGTGCATTTAAATACTTCTTTCCCATTAGTTTGACCAGCAGTTCCCTACTCTACCATGTTGGTCTCTTGCCTTCCTTGCCCTATTTTTTGCTCTTGGAATTGCCAGCCATTGCGCTCTATGGAAGATTTTCTTAAAGATTTGCCAGCTCTGTTCTGCTCCTTTGTCCCTGAGGGCAGTCTCCCAGGGGATCCATTGACTAGCTCCTTGTAGAGCTGGAAGTTTGTTTTCCTAAAGTTCATGGTTCTGACTTTACTCCTTATCTGACCCATATCCCTCAGGACTGCAAACTCCATCACCACATCCCAGGCTGCCTCCAATCTTGACATCCCTGATTAGCTCACTTGTATTGGTGACCAACAGACGCAGTATCGCCTCCCCTCTGGCAGGTCTGTCTATTCTCTGGCTCAAGAAGTTATTCTCCATGCACTGCAGGACTGTCCTGGACTGCCTGCAGCTCGCTGTGCTACTTTCCCATCAGATGTTGGTGTGGTTGAAGTGCCCCAGAAGGACAAGAGCCAGTGAGCTTGACGCCTCCTGAAGTGGGAGCAAGAAGGCTTCATCAATAGGTTCCCCTTCATCAGGTGGCCTGTAGTAGACATCAACCATTAGGTTCTCTTTCTTAATCTCTGATTCTTACTCGTGGACTTTTGACCTGTTCTTCAGAGACAGCTCTTCACACTGAATCCACCCCCTGATGCAGAAGGGCAAACCCTCCACCTCTGCTTCCTCTCTTCTGAACAGTCTGTAGCCATTGATAGTCACACTCCAATCATGGGATTCTTCTCGCCAAGTTTCAGTAGTGACAACAAGGTCATATCTTTCCAGCAGCACAGTGGCTTCCAACTCCTCCTGTTTGTTGTCCATGATGTGTACATTAGTCACTAGTAATATCCAGTCAAAGAGAGCAGGAATTTGTCTGGTGCTTTGTGGTGCCTTATCTGTATCTTAATCTTTTAATTCCCTCTAATTTCCTAATTATTGTATTTGAGCATAACCTGTTTGGCATTAATCTGCCTCAACAGTGAAACTTTCGGCCTTCAGTAATGCTGGACAGTTTGAACCTGAGTCAACAGGTTGTTAATAGATGAGCTGCCTGTTAAACACAAATGTGATAAAAAACTAATTGCTTCAGTTCCTCTTTACCCAGTGTATTAACTTAATTAAAGTAACCACAATAGCTAGAAAAAAGCTAGAATAAAGTGTGCTGCATCTTGTTAAAATACCATTTGCATTAAACAGTTTGAAGTTGCTAAGTAAAGCCTTGCCAAAATCGTCAAGTTCCAGCATTAAGCACAAGCCAACAATGAAAGTGTGAATTACAATATTGTTTTAACATAACGATAGTGATTTTTCCAGTATACTTGTTCATAGTTCAGTTATCTCTTACCAAACAGCTATTCTATAGCTCAGCTTAATCACTCTGCAACTCATGATCTTATGCTTTATTTGCCATGCATTATTCAATATCTGTCTCTAACACAGCTATTGTTAAATTTCTTTTCTATTAATCACTTCACTACAGAATGTGCATTTCTTGAATTATCACACACAACAGTAAAGGAAGAAGGTATTTTATGGCTGTGGATCAAAGACATAAAAGCATTAGTGTCAAATCTACATGGTGAAGGAGTATTTAACTGGAGATGTCTAAGATGTAGGGGTTTTTTTCAGATTATATGTATCCTGTAAATCTGAATTACAAATATCTTTGGTTTCAGGAGGATTTCTGACTTTTGAGAAATTCTGCAACTGAACTATCAGTGTTAGTCAGGGAACATAGAATGAGCACAACCTCGAACAGTCTAGTCTAAATAGAATGCCTAGAATAGAATGCCATAGTATCACATGAGATCTGCTTTCAGATGCAAACAGATTACAAAACTGCCAGTAAAACATTTTTAACCAATGGATTTAGTGTTCTTTTCCAAAAAACTTCCACCTCATAGGGAATCCTCCATACCTAATACTGCAACAAAAAGGTTTATTGCCAGAAAAACAACAGTCTAGGCTTCAGTCTGTTTCTTCTTGCAAATAACTTTGACAGCTTTTCCCACTGTGTTGGTGTTCATCATCGTGCTCTTCAACTACTACTTTATTGGTGAAGAACCACAAAGTAACAGCAGGAAGTATCTTCCTCACAGCAAAGTACACCCAGCTAATCTGGGTGGCTGGAACCTGCTCCTGGGCTCCCTGCAGCTTTACACATTGATTCCAGCTGCCAGTTAACCACATGTGTTTCCCCTTGTGATTTCTTTTCTCACATATTTTATACCACATGGAATTTCATTCCACATTGTCATTTTTGTTAGAACAGAAATTTACTTTTTATGTCCAAGACAAAAATGGCAAACATTTGAGTTCCCAGCTTCAAAATATAGTCATTCCAGACTTCAAAGAAAAGGTAATCAGAATTTCTTTTAGTGTCTAAATGTTATTCTTCAATATTACATTTATTTTTACAGTAGCAAAATCTCTCTCAAATAAATACATAGAATACTTTCAAATATAACTTGTCAGTGGCAGAAATCTGAAAAATATCAGCTCACACTTATACTTAAAGCTTGGCAACTAATATGAGCTCTTGTAATGAAGAGACCTAAGAAAATCTTAATGATAAATGGTAGTATTGGTCCCAACTGTAACTATTCAATGTTAAATCCCATATTCAGATCCCAGTCGCTAATGACAACACTTTCTAAACCAGATAGCACTTTTGATTACAAGCACAGATAGCTGTTAAGTGAATTCATCCTCCTGTGTGTGGTCCTAAACATTCAGTATCACTATCTTGTCATCAGTCTCACAACATCAGAAAAATACTATTGCCAAAAAAAAAAAAAAAAAAAAAGAAAAGGGAGGGGTTAAAAAAATAAATAAA